>CAJNDT010002613.1:0-62500 GCA_905221615.1 Symbiodinium sp. CCMP2592 | reverse complement strand
TGCAGGAAGGCACCATGCCTCCTGCACGGTGACAGAAATACAGTCTGACAGTGTCAATACCGGCAGGTCTTCACGGCCTCCACTCCTGTGTTCCCTGCAAAGAATACACAGATCGTCGGAAATGCCAGAGTTCTGGGAATTCTTTTACCCAGAGAAAACCCTTTGACCGGTAACATAAAGCGCACATGTTGCCAACCCTTTGGCAAACAACATCTGGAATACCAAATCGGTGAAGTGCATCAAGGAGGCTGTGTATGTTCATGCTGTTAAATAATTTCTTCCAGCCGAGTACCACCAAATGGATCTGACCATGGTGTCGTGCACACTCCTGTACAATTTTTCGCAGTACAGCGCAAATGGCAGCCTGGTGCCGTGCCTCTTTTTCTACAACCGAATTCGGACTGCATCTAGGAAGCGCCGTTTAGGAAGCGATGCGAAAAGCTTGTATGCGACACGCAGGAGGCGAATCGGCCGGTAGTTGTTGGGGTCTGCAGGATCACCTTGAAATAGACTTGCTGTGGACCAATGAAGGAGCAGCCTAACTTTGCCAGCCGTGGTGGCGCAGTTTTAGGGTTTAGGGTTTAGGGTTCAGCGCATTGAAGATTGCAATAGGTACATCGCCGTTTTTGGTGGCCTTACCAGAATGCATCTTTCCAATGGCTCGCCGAAATTCAGAAAAATTGAAGTCGTGTGTGCTCAGTGCTAATGAAGGTCCAATCTGGTTCACATTCTTTACTTCTTACTTCGTGACATGTATTTGGCTGGCTCCCTCCCAGCGTTTGCTCTACACCTTGGTTGGCCATTGGCCGTACTTCCGGCTCTGTCTGCGTGTCCTTTATTCTTTCCCAGACATTCCGGCTCCTGATTTGTCCTGCCTTTGTTCTGGGTAGCTTTTATTCTGGCGTTGTATCACTTTGCCCTGGTTCCTCGCGGGTCATCCGACTCCGTCTTGGGTTCGTTTTGGTATCTATCAACTTTTCTGGCAACGGCACAATTATTCCTGGGCCGCTTCAAGATCAAATTTGTGCTCTAGCTCGGATTGCGATCCAAGATTTACGTCTTTGTGCATGGGAAAGCTCTCGTCCCTAAGTTTGTCTATTTTCTTCCGTGGCTCTCCTTGGAGTGAGCTTCCATGCCGGTACACACTGTATTGTCAGGACGTCAGGTTCTGTCTCGTTATTTCCAGTCCGTCACAGCATTTGCTGTCCGTCCCCTTGCCTTTGAGGGTTCCTGTCTCAAGCATTCCGTCAGGTCCTCTCCATTGTTGGTAGTTGACTGTTCGACTGGAGTGCCTGGAGTACGTTCGGGCTATGCCAGAAGGTGTGGTACTTGTACACAATGATTCCGACATGTCAAAACGAAGTATCTTTCGACTGCGCTTGGTTTAAACCAGGTGTCACCATATCTACGCAGCCTGATTGCACAAGCTTGAGCGGGTTCTGCAGGCTGCTTGCGATACATGCTCCCTGCGAATCAGACGGTCCAACCGCCTCGTTTGGTTCAGTCTCGGAGTCGGAGCATAAAGGCAGTTTGGCGGAGTGCGTGTCTGGCTCAGGTTAGCATTGGCAGTAGCACGTGTGGACTCCAAGACTTGGAGTGGTTGCTTGGCACAGCTTGCGATGTCAAATTAAGGGGCTGCCCCGAGGTCGTGCCAAGTGCGACTGGACGGACTTGGTATTCGGGAGGCAGGTCTGTCACTGCAATTCCACTTACTCGCTCCTCCAAAGAGCGTGCCTGGGTAGGTTTCGCGCATGCGCATAGGTCTGGAGGGAGCGACCCGAAATTCGATTCTCGATGGACAACAAGTAGCGCAGAATGGTGTTGTTTACTGCGCTGTACGCACGTTACACGTGCAGACATTGACTTTGACCATCATCTCTTTCCAGTGCTGGTTTGCAGGCGATGTGTCAAGTTTCGTGGCAGCCCGGGTGTGATGTGGAGGTTCAGGCCGCGTGAGAGGTTGTGCAGTGGCCGGCACACCGGGATTCTGCTGTGACGCAGGTCAACGGAGACGATTTTGCCACATTCGAGAGGCAGCGCCTTTCAAACCCATGCCCATGCCGCGTGCGCCCCCTCTGCAGCTGCTTGCAGGCAGGGGTCCCTCTACAAGGGCGGAGCTCCAAAGGCGAGAGGAGAGGGGAGACGAGTAGTAGAGAGCCACGTAGCCCGGGCCCGGGGGAGGTCTCCATCAACAACCGGCGAGTCAAAGACGCTGCGACTCTTCAGCGACTGGCCTCAGAAGACTCCCCTCCCGTGAGTGTGTCACGCTCCATGTGGCTCAGGCCTGGGGACGTCTTGCAGGTTGGACATGGACATGTGCCACTGCCCTGGTATCCCATGAAGGACTAGGGACTCCAAGAGACTCGACTCTAAGTTTAAGTGTAGGCAAGTCGCTGTCTTCGTGAGGTTCCGCCTTTACGGCCCAGCGACAAGGTCCCGTTGGCTTCAGCTGATGGCCGCTTGCTTTGCCTTCTTAACTGCAGCGCTTGGCAGGCAGAACCGCCCACTCCGCAGGTCAAACAGCAAAACAGGCAGGAAGCATCCTCGGCCTCAAAAAATGGACATCAACGGCTGGCCACGTCCTTCCTGTGCAATAAAAAGAAATTGGAGGCCTGCGACCAAAGAGGCCGCCCGGAGTGCCGGAGTCCCTGGTCGAGGACCTGGAGGCGACCAGCGCAGAGCGAGCGAAGCGCGAAGCGAGCGCAGAGACGCCGCTCCAAGGCGGAGCTCGGAGTCGAGCGCGCCTCGGCCGTCGCCGCTCGCTCGGTGTTCGGCGTCCGCACGGGTTTTGTCTCAGAGATGGCTGTTCGAGTCCTCGAGTCTTTAGCTTTGAGGTGGCCTTCCTCCAGGCCAGGCACGCCAAGGGCCACGCGCAAAGCGTGCGCTCGCGTGCGCTCAGCTCTCGCACGAGGAGCTCCAGCCGCGGTTGGAGGAGGCCACGGATTTGACGCAGGAGCTTCGGGGCAAGCGCCTGGCCCTTCCCTCGGCCTCGGCTTCTTCGGATCTTCCCGGATTGCCAGCGGGTCACCGGAGGTCTTTCAGGCAGAAGTTCTACGCGATGGACTTGAAGAATCTGCTCACTCAAGCAGGTATCGGTATTATAGGGGTCTGTGATGCGTGCAATTCTGTGCAGTTTGCAGCATCCGCCGCATGTCGACAGTGAAAGGCCTGACCCAGAGGTTGTCATCGCTTTGCGTGAAGGCAGGACAGGCAGGGCCCTCTGACAGCTCCGTTGGCACACTGACGAGAGAAGGCGTCGACACGTCCGAGAAGGGTCCGACAGGCTCGACGTCTTTGCGGCGTTCACGGAAAGTTCCTGATGTGATTCAGCCGTAGAGAGACGAAGTGGAGGCGACGTGGATGGAGCTCTCTTGTCGGCCCACCGCCCAGAGGGAATTCTGCCGGACTAAAATCACACTGCTGGGCTCTCTGGATCTGTCGGACCTGCAGGTCTGGTCTGTCGAGAAGTTCCATCAAAGGCTCGAGGCCTTGAGATAACTGCGGGTCGTGAGCCTGATGACAGCTGATGGACGTGCCTGGCTTTTGACTGCTCAGAAGCTGCAGCGTGGTCGTCACCGTGCCTTGCTATGCCCTTTTGGCTCTTTTGACATGCTATCGTGCTTACCATGATAGTCTTTTGGCATGTTCTGACCATCTCTGACCCCGACCATGGTGAGACGGCCCAGAACACAAATGGACAGGGCAGTCCTTACAAGACCTCACGGAGTTTTAGCCTTCCAGCTGCTTCTCACCCACGACGCAGGAATAGAGACACGCAGTCGACATCGCGCGATATCGCGCAAGCACACTTCCACATCCAAAAAACCCCGACTCGGAATCACAAAACCCCCCAAGTTCCCTTCAGCCCGGAGCCGGAAGCTTCTCTTCGCATCATGGCTGCTGGTGGGTCGCCAGGGAGTGTCAGCTTGCCCGGTCAAGGATCCCATGCTGAAGAGCCGGTAAGCGACACGTCTCGCTTTGTCGCTCCCTTGGCGCGGCGAGGGGGGAGCTCGGCGGGCTCCGCCGCCGACGCCTCCGCGGCCGCGGGCCCTTCCACACCGACGCCGGGCTCTTCGGGCCCCGGGCCGGGTCCGGGCACTGCTCCTGGCAGTCCCTGGCAGTATCAGCTGAATCCGCGGGTCCGGGGCCGCGGCTTGGAGGCGAGCCCGAGCCCTGCACTGGGCGTCCGGGCGCTCAGTGGCACACGGACGGTCGTGAACGCTGCAGCGCGGGCCTCCTATGAGAGTGCTGTCCTCGCCGCTGTGCGAAGGCAGATCGAAGCCTTCGAAGAGAAGGTGGAAAAACAGATCAGCAAGCTGCAAGTTCAAGGGGACAAGAGCAAGGACACAAGTCTAAGCAGACTGGAAGAGAAAGTCTCGGCAGCAGAAGGTCTCCAACCAAGGGTTGAAAGGAGGCTTGCAGAGCTCAGCGGCAACTTCAAAGGATTATCCGACGAGATGCAGGCGCAGATCCGGCGAGTGGATCTGCTCGACGATCGGCGGTGGGAGTGGAGACACCAGGTGGAGGAGGAAATGCAAAAGAAGTGCCAAGGCCACACACTCCAGCAAAGTGCAGCGTAGCCGTTTCGAAAGCCTCACCGGGAAGTGTTATGTCTGCTATGTTGCTGCAGGCTACGAGCAGCAGGTGCAGGCCCTGGCCTCAAAGCTGCGCAGCCACGTCGCGGTGGAGGACGATGCTTCGGGATGGGGTTCACCACAGAGAGCCTTGTCTTGTCGGTCCAAAAGCAAGTCGCTAGTCTGTCCGAGGACACGCTCAAGCAGCACCAGCAGCGCCTGCAGAGGCTTGTCGGGGTAAGTCAAGGGCAAGGATATGCTTTGGGATGGGCAAGGGTAAGGATCCAGAGGGAGATCTATGGAAGGCCGCAGAAAACCCGGATGTCAGCAGCACTCGCTTCGTGCTTGGGGGTTTAACATGATCATCTGCACAGTTTACTTCTGCATCACATGCATGCCAAGGCACTAGAATCACTAGAAAACTAGGTGTAGGATCTCGGTCTAGGCTACTGGTATTTACGACGACGACAACAACAAGAGCAAGAGCACTGGCACGAGCGCGAACCACTCGCAACAACAACAAGCCCAAAACGAGAACAAGAGCACAAACAACAGCACCATCACGAGCACGAACAGGAACAGGAACACGAACAAAAGCAAGAGCAATCACAAGAGCAAGATCAAGATGAAGGACGCAGATAATAACACAAACACGGACAGTAACAAGGACAAGGCCAATAACAAATGACAAGAGTCATAAGTAATAACACTACCAATATCAGTATCAGGATCAACAGGAGATCTGGATCAACATCACCATCAACACCCATCAGCAGCGACAACGACGACGACATCCACGCCGACACCGGCACCGACACCGACGCTGCTAGCGACAACGACAACGACTGCAACAACAACAGCGGCAGCAGCAACACAGCAACAACACGACCCACAACGCTACCGAGAACGACACCACCGCCGGCCTCAACAGCAACAACAAGCACACCACAAGCAAGAACCACATTCACCATGGCCCTGTGTAGCGGCGCCGTTACATCGTCGATGCACCTGAAACACGTCCCGGCAGCCACTGACAGAGCAGCAACTTACGGGCTTGTGTAGCTTGTCGACAGCATGGTTAGCGATAAACATATGGAGAGGGTCAGAATGAGCCACCACACGAACCCCCGGTGCTAAGATCGCGAGTTTTAAGCTGACACGATGCCAGAACCCCTTGAACGAAGCTTGAAAGCGCCGATCCACTATAATAAGAGTTGCGAATGTGCAACAGAGTGGTGCTAGAACCAATTGAGATTGGCACGCGACCCCGGAAGACCCCCCTCGACTCAATTGTAAGTTTGTGGATTTTGTAGCCCGTGCTCTGATGTTGGTTGCAAGCTTCAAGCATTCGAGACGGCGGTGTTCACTTGACGAGTTAACGGAAGAGTTGTCCAAGAACTGCCGTGAAACGACTCACGACAACTACGGGGTTGCGAAATTTTCCAGCATTCGAACGATCATGACACCAGAAGTTCTCGAAAGCGGCTCGCGACCCAACGTATCTAAATGTTGAGCACGCAGAGGGGAAATGCGGCTTTCGCGGCATCTGCGAGGCTGGAGTCGGAGCTCCAGCGAAGCTCCTTTCACGAGGATTCTGCGGATCTTCCCGCAACGCCAACAGAATCAGATTCTCGCCAGGAGATTCGCGAGAGTTTCGGGCACGTCTGTGGGCGCCTTGAACTCCTTGAAGGGCGGTCAGAGGACCGCCCCACCGGGCATCATGTCCAACGGATGCGTGTGCACGCTTACGCTACTTTGCAGCTCCTGCGAAGAGGCCTTGGTGGACAAAGCCACAGCTGCGTCGAGCTTAGTGGAGTCGCAATGTTTGGCTCCGTAGCTCGCAGTATGCCTCGCAGAACCCAGCATCAATGTTGTTGCGTTGCAGGATGCTTTACTTGAGCGCAGCTTAGCCACCAAAAGTCGTTTCCTCAGAACTCGGATCCTTCCTTCATCTGAGTTTTTTGCCGGTCGAGCCGTGATCGGGTGCTGATGAGGTGATGATTTCGTGTGGGACTTGGGCTGGAGCGGCTGCGGCAAAGGCCGGGTGTTAGTTAGAGTCGCATGTGTCGCCGGCCGCAAGGTTTCCAGTTCCATCTACGAAGTGCTCTCGAAGCGCTTGGAGGATTGCAGTCTCTTGTAAAGCAGGATGTGGCAAGCTAGAAGAGGAGCAGGGGCCGACTCATGGCTCAATTCCTAGAATCTTCGGAATTGAGCGTCGCAGGACTTGGGAGGGCGGATTGAGGAAGCCTTGCAGGACTCGGGGTGCCGCCTCGCACTTTCATGACACATTCTCCAATCCCGGCAAGCAAGATGCCCGTAACAGATAACTGCTAGTCCTGCGGACCAGTCTGCAGATTCCCCGCTGCTTCTGTGTCGCAGCCATTTCTCGGCCCCAGCTGCAGCCAAGACCAGAGCCAAGAAGGCACGGAGGGAGGAAGTTCGGCAAGCGGAGGAGGGTCGGTTCTCGGCATTGCAGGCTAAAAAGCCATGGCTCTTCGTGCTGTGGTGCTGCTGGCAGCCTCTCGACTTCGAGGGCAGGGGAGGAGACTCGTGCCTTGGGGATTTGGGAAAACATTTCGAAGGAAGGTGCTGAAAGACCCCAAGAGCAGTGCAGCAATTAGTGTAGCACAATAATTACGAGAGGAGGCTCAGAGTTCGACGTAGGGTTAAGGGTGCCCAAGACTGTCGCTTAGATTTTCTCTGCAATCGACTCAAAGACAAGGCGATGCACCGTGCATGTGCCGTGTGGCAGTTCCTTTTCTTTGCCCGGCCATGCTGTTCTTTGCTTTGCATGAATGCCGCCAAGCCCAAACGTCTCAGCGGGCTTATCTCAATGGGCCAAGACAAGCTTCCTTCAATCTACACTAAGCCGGAAAGATCGGCGCAAGTCAGTGGTTCGAGTATTGCTGCACAGTCAGCAAGATGCCACCTTGATCTACATTTAAAAGAACGATACCAGTAGAGGAGATTGCTTGCCTTGCATCTTCCTCGAATCTCCCGTAAGACTTCCAGGTTGCCAGCGTCGCCTTGGTCGGTCTGCAGCGTGGTTTCGTCGCAGATGGCATTCAGGCTCCTGGCGCTTCTTCTTCTTGCCTTGGAAAAGGCGGAATTCTCAGGAGTTCTCGCAAGAGGCCCAGCGGCAAACCACTCGTTCTCCGGAGCACCTCACCGGAAGCGCCCGGCTCGAAGCCGTAGAAGAGGCCGGTGTCCTCCCTCCCGTCTTGAATACCAACGCATGTGAAGAACACACACAGTGTGAGACACCACAGGAAGCATCGACCACGACCACAGCCTTCGACGGGCTGCTGCGCTTCGCTGCTGGGGCCATGCTGGGCCTGGCCTTGGTTGCCGGCACTGCGGGTCCTGCCAGGGCCGATGTCGAGGCCGGCGCTGGCCAGCTACCAGCATTCCTGGTCTCTGATCTCATGTCTGTGTATGTCTTTGTGTGAATCTAAGCTACAAAGATGGTCGCCAGGATGTGGTGATCCCTGTTGATGACAAGGGCAAGACCACCACTTTGACCAAGGCATGCAGCAAGACCCCTCCCTGCATTCGCCTCGGTATTCCTCGATTTAAGTTGAATGAGTCAGGAGCAGCTCGTGCGCGGCAAGCGTCTGTTCAACGCAGCCTGCGCCTCTTGCCACGTCGGAGGTGGTACCCGCACCAACCAGAATCATGGCTTCATCGGAGCAGCGCGATTGTGCATGCACAGAAACGATGAATCCAAAGCGTTTGGATACTGCTGAGGAACGTCGGTCTGGCCATCGAGGAGCTCAGCGGTGCGCAGCCCAACCGCGCCTCCGTCGAAGGCTAGGAGCTTGGGTGGCGCTCTCCACTAGACCAGTCGACCTCTCCGGTTGTGAGTTCAGGCTTGGTGGACTACCTGAACAACCCCACCACGTACGACGGCACTGTGCCCAGTATACATGCGAGTCGCAAGATTGTGGCAACTGCTTTTCTTGCGCCTGCAATTCTTCTCGCTCTTCTTGCCTGGCAAGGTCTGAAGGACATCTCCGAGGTCCACCCATCCATCAAGGGCGGCGACATCTGGCCTAAGATGCGCTCCATGAAGCAGCAGGAGTGGGGCGAAAAGCTAGAATCTTTAAAAGAGGGCGGCTTGCCATGATCCATGTGCTGACTGCGTTCTAGTCACAAGTGCAAAGTGTGTTGGTGTTGGTGTGTGTGTGTGTGTGTGTGTGTGTGTGTCCACACCCTGCGAGGACTTGCCAAGACCTCGGCGTTTCTGTGAGTTTCTCGCTGTCGTCATGCTTTCCACGACAGCTCAGTCCAGGTACGACATGTCCGCGTACATCCTCTATCAGAACCAGACCATCCCGGAGAAGTGGGGTGAGAGCCTCGGAAGAGCAGTGGATGGTTCGGGTGGTGTTGTCCTGTCCCACTTCGTTGCGCCGAGGTGGCGGCAAGACCTACTACTAGGCAGGAGGGATTGGCTGGGCAGGAGCTCATATAGTTGTTGGGCTGGATGTGCCATCTAGTGTCTTTTTGAGCATTTCTCTCCGAGCGTTGTGCGTTTCAAGAGGGGGTGCATTCTAGCTCCACAGTCGACCAAACTTTCAGACCCAAAAGGGGAACATTTCAGAAGCAAGAAGAGGGTTTAGGGTTTGGGGTGGCGGTTCAGTTTAGGGTTTAGGGTTTAGGGCATTTTCGGTATCAGGCTGGATGGACAGACTTTAGGCTCCAGCAGACTCGAGCGCAGAACTTCGGCTTTAAGGAATTGTTTGGGCGTCGGGCAGCGAGCGGACCGGGCGCCGAAGCAACCGCCGTGAGCATTTTAGGCGTAAGGCTCGAGCGAGCCGCGTTTAGGCTTCCGAACTCAGGTGTCATGTTAGGCTTCGTTAGTCGAGTTCTGCTCCGCTCCAGGCACAGAAACCGAACTCAGCCGCCGATATGAATGTACAGAATGTATTGTGTATATTCATTCGTATATGTGTGTGTGTATGTGCGAGCGCAGTTTTCAAAAACATTAGGTTTTCTTCAACAATTGCCGCACCATATACCTATGCATTTCCAAGCATAGTATACATGCATGAGGTTTAGGGATTAGGAATTAGGGTTTAGCCCTCGAACCAGCCGTTACGCCGCACTCGGACCAGGGCCGTTGGCTCAAAGGATCAGCGCTGCGTTTTCATTGCATCATGCAGGCTCCTTTGCCTCGCAAGTGCAGGGGTCTCCGCAAACACAGGTAGTCGATCCATTCATCAATCAATCAATCAATCAGTCAGTCAAGCAATCAATCAATCGAGCAATCAATCAAACAGGCTCGAAACAAGCTTCAACTCTATGCCTTTGGGGTTCTTTGTTAGTTTCTGGGGTGGGTGGCTTGGGGTAGTGTCGAAGTTTGTCATGATGATGCTAATGCTGCTGCTGATGATGATGATGATTACGTTGATGCCGATGAGGGTGATGATTTTGTCAATGGCACTGATGGTGATGGTTTTGATGGTCGTCATGGTGGTCATGGTGACGGTGGTGATGATGATGCTGGTATTGTTTCGGATAGTCTTGGGGGGTCATCGGCACGTCATCAATGCCGTCTTCATGATCATGACTGTCTCCATGATGACCATGTCCACCGTCATCACGATCGTCGTCATCATTCGCGGCAGTCTTAGCACCAAGTTTTTCAAGCACTTGATTTATCTTGAGCTCGTCAGGCGATGCCTCGGTGGGTCCGAGAACCCGAGCCGGCACCATGGGTGCCATGGCTCGCATGTGAATGGCAGGTCTGGGCTTGGTCGGAGCTAAGGGAACTGATTCGAGCATTTTCCGGGTGGCTGCATCTTCGGGTGTAGGGACAGCATTGAGCCAGAGTTGTCGAAACCACGGCTGCGTTTGGTAGGCCTTGAATAATGAACTTGGGCTTTGGGAGCTGGATTTGGGTTCGGGGACTGGGGCCAGGAACACCAGCAAAGCTGAAACAGGTCTACATGCGCTTTCCAAGCCTTGAAGAATGCATTCTGGGGGCTTGCCGGTGAGCCCGCTGATTCCGGCTCCGGGGCGGGCTGGGCAGGGCTCTCCGCGACTGTCAGAGTGCTAGCACCAAACAACAGCCAGAACAAACGATCCCGCTGATATGGTCGTCACTACGACTGCATGGTGCAAGAGCAATTCCTTACCGAGGGACACAAAGCCTTACACACGCCAACGATGTTAGGCAGAGAACGCTCAAGCTTACACGCGACGACTTGCAAATACAAAATTCGGACTTCTCAACCTGAACAAACAGGCCTCGGCGTTGCTTGTGTGCAATAACTCTATACACATCTCTTCGAACGAGTGACATCCAAATAACCTATATACATCAGCAAACGCATTTTCCAAGGCCTGCTAAGCGCATTCGGCCGTAGATTTGGCAAACTGCCGGTCAATGCCGTGCCCACGCGCGAACATGCTTTCAGTTGCCTCGCCTTTGGATGGGCCCTCATGGTGCGCGGATGCGGAGGCCAGCTGCACAACCTGCTGTGGAGAATGATCCCATTGAGGATGTGGGCGATGCTGCTGATGTTGCTGAGCACAGGCGAAGGGTTTGCAGTCGCAGAGGGCAACCGGACGTACCGCGAGGACCACCTCCACCTCAACCACAGGCTGTCGGCCCAGCGGTGCGAATCTATGGAAGGAACCCCTCTCCGCTACCATTGGACATCGACTCGGACGACATTGAGAACCCCAGCAGCGAAGCTTCCTCCGACTCGACCACTTCGGCCAACACCGGTTCCACGGAGGTCCCAAGTGTTGTGTCTTTGGTGCTACAGGGACCCATCTTGGAACGGGCCAAGGACTTGCTGGTCAACCTTCATCGTCGGGAGCTCCTGGCCACCTTGCCGGGGGCCACCAATCGCAGCCTGGGGGCGAGAGTCGGCTGGACGAGACGACATTTGGCGGCCCGCGATTGGGCAGCCACCAAGTACATGGCCGAGCGCATCCTCAGACTTTGACACTGAGGAAGGACATGCACCTAGAGAGGAGTGAACCCCTCCGGTGCAGCTTGCCAAGCACTCTTGCTCCGTATCGGGCACCGCACTTGCGAGCACAGCGCTTCCAAAGGCACCTGTGCCTCATCCCGCCCCATCCCTTTTGGGGGTCTAGTCCCGAACACCTGAGCTTTGGTAGGTATAAAAACCAGCCCGAACAATCCATCCTACAACACCCACCCACCAGGTGGTCACGCCTCAGGGCACGAGGAATGGATCTTGGCACTGCCTGCAGCCAGCTGTTTCGAGCCGAGGACTCCCCTCACCCTAAACCATACCCACAGAGTAGACCCCAACAAGGCACCCACAAGAACAGCCTTCACACAGGACATGGTCGCGGCGGTCCCAAGTCCGCCGGTTGCGCGCTCGCCAGGCGTCTTTGCACCATAGTGATTGTAGCCGCAACTGAAGCGAGGGTTTCTCTTGCAGCCACGGCAGGGGAGGGACCTGGCCCTTCTGGACCAGGGAAGCAACGTGGCCCTGCGCAGGATATGGGCTCCATTGCAGCCGTGCGCTTTTCACATGCAGCCAAACGTGCATATCGTAGAGCTAGAATCAGGGCTGACCGATCAATTGAGGGTGGCACGTTCTATAGGGGTCGTTGGTTCACAAAGGCTGCTCTTCAGGCCCTTTCGGGTAGTCCCCCCATCCCCCCTAAACTCCGCACACCCAAGCAGCAGCAACCTAATGCCACTTCCCGTCGACAGCATGTTCGTTGTTTCAGCTGGAACACCAGTGGCCTTTCCTCTCCCCTATACCAGGAACTGCTGGCATGGCTTGAACATGAAGATCGCTTCGACATCGTGGTGTTGCAGGAAACACATTGGGGGGCTTGCTCGGATTACTTCAGTGGACCTTGGGCTTGTTTGCACTCTTCTGGACATCAGACTGACGTTTCGTATGACAAACACGGAGGAATCTTGATTATGGCTAAACGATCTGTCTTTCAGGACATTGCCTTTCAGGAGATGTACCCCGGAAGACTAGTGCATTTTAGAGCTCGGCATGTTCGAACTGGACTCACCTTCGACCTCATAGGTACGTATCAACATGTTTGGCGAACTCACTTGTCAACTGAACAGAACTTGATCTATCGGAATGATGTTTGGCAGAAATTGAACAAAGTGCTGCTGGGCCTGCCTGCTCGCAACCCGTTGTTGCTGGTAGGCGACTTCAACAGCAGTGTGCAATCGCGGACGCCCCACGTCGGTCCGGCCACGCTGGCCCAGGGCCATGGTGCCGAAGCAGACAAGGCACTCATCCGCACTCTAAAGGATCATAACCTTTGTGTGCTCAACACTTGGGCAACCAGACCCGGCACACCTTCAGTTCCCACCAGGGACGGTCACAGATTGACTTTGTGATCACCCGCCTTAAGGATAGTCAGGGCGAGGCAAGGCGTGCAAGGCCTAACCACTCCTTCCCTGTAGGTGCCTGGCGTAGTGATGGACACTTTCCCTTGGAGGTTTCTCTGCCTATCATTCCATTCGAGCATAGGACCAATATCACGCCAGCCGGAATCGGATACGACAAAACTGCCTTGCAACACGCTGTTCTTCACAACACTGATCGAGCTGTTGCCCTACGACAGGATGTCGAGCAGCAGTTGCAACAGCTGCCGTCGGCACCACTTGCCAAGGCCAGGAACATGATCAACGATATACTCCTGCAGAGCCTTGCTCACCACTTTCCCATGGCGCCCAAATCCGATCAACGTGTGTGTGTGCACAGGAAGCCTTCCGTGCATCGGCTCGCCACACGTGGCAGCTGTACCGGACTTTCAAGGCTCCGAGGGTTGCTGAATTTAGTCGCATTTGGAATAAGTGGCGACAACTTGTAACCTTCAGGAAGGCCTCGATGGCCCTCCGGCAGCAGAGTCGCACTCTCAAGAAAACAGCTTTGCTTAACAAGCTCAGCGAAGCGGAGCAAGCAGCCACCAAAGGTGATCAGCGTGTGCTCCACCAAATTGTGCGAAGCTTGGCACCGTCCAGCTTTCAGGTGGTGTCAAGACTCCGTAGTCCCACGGGTGCCCTGCTTAGCAAGGCCGGGGAGCTGCAACTCATCCTGCAGCATGCCACGGGCATCTTCGCAAAGCACTCGGATCTGCCGAGTGTGCCAATTCTTCAGAATGATATTGTGATCACTGATGCAATGATTCAGGGTGAGCTTAAGAAGCTTGGTGCGTGTAAAGCAGTGCCCTCAGCCACTGCGCCTGCTGCAATATGGAAGTTGTGTCACATGAGCCTGGGCGAGGTCCTGGGACCGGCTCTCCGCGGTCACTTCACGGCAGGAAACACCCGCACTTTGCAGCAGGAGCTGCATGATGCTAACATCACCCTAATCCCTAAGCCCGGGAAACCTGCCACGGAAGTGGCCAACCTTCGCCCGATAGGACTCCAATGTCCCACGGCGAAAACAGTCGCCGGCCTTGTTCGTCAGCAACTCATTGAGGTCCTGTATCCTCTGCTTCAGAATCGCCCACAGTATGCATACACCAAGAACAGAGGAACCTTCGATGCGCTTCTACGAGTACATCTGCACTTCGAGCAGATTGGCCAGCTTCTGGCAACCAATCGCATTGATCGTTTTCAGACCCATACGGGTATTAGGGCCCTCCCACTTTGTGGTGGACTTAGCTTATCGCTTGATTTATCAAAAGCTTTTGACCTTACTGACCGTCCCAAACTGTATAGCATCTTGGCCGAGTATGGGGTTCCATCTGACACCATTGTTGTAATACAGCAACTCTACAAGGATGCCAGATACATCTTTCGCGCTGGCTCGATCGATCAAACGGTCACACTTTTTGCTGATGACACCTGGGCCAGTTGGACCATACGAAGTCGGGAGGATTTGCAACAGGCCCTTGCTGATCTTGTTATCATTTTGGAAACTCTTGCGGAGTATCGCATGGAAGTTAATTACAAAAAGACGGCTATCCTTCTCCGGCTTGAAGGCAAACTCGCTAGGTCGGTTCTTCATGAAATCAGCCATATGCATCAGGGAATTCGCCATCTAAAAGTCACCGTCAATGGAATCGACGAGTTCATTCCGATCAAGGAATCCCATGAGTACTTGGGGACCAAAGTTTCTTATCATCATCGGCTTGACCTCAATGTAGGGCACAGGCTGCAAGCAGGTCAACATCGATACCAGCAAATTCGCAAGGCCCTCAATGGCGTTCACCTGCTTTCTACCGCCCATAGGATCAGACTTTGGATTGCCTGCATACAAAGCAGTTTGCTCTACTCATTGCCTGCTGTTGGACTCACGGCAACGGGTCTTGATAGGCTGACCAAGGCCTGCACCAGGCATCTTAGAGCTATTCTGAGACTCCCGGCCCACTTAACACATGTCCCCACACGGGAAGTTTGGGAGCAGGCTGGCAAACCTATGCCAGGACAAGTGATCCTAGATACCTTGGGTTCCTTTAAGGCTAAGCTTGAGTCGCGTGCAAACACTGATCCGGATATCACCACTCAGACTCCCATACGGGAGCATGTGGCACGTCTTGAGGCCAACCTGACTACCCTGTTGGAGCAGCGTGCTGGTCAAGATTCACAGCAGCCGGCGCCGAACGAGTCTTCAGTACAGTGCCCGGAATGCTTGGAAACCTTTAGCGCTGAAAATGGCATGCGTATTCACTGCAGGCTTGCCCACCATACGCTACCTGAGCGTCTCCATTGCAGGCCAACTCGCTTCATTCCTGCTCAGCATGCCTGTGGTGGCATGCCACAATGCAGACTCTGCCATCGCACTTTTCTTCAGGTGGCAAAATCTGCGAACGCACATCGAGAGTGGAGCATGTGTGAAACTTGGTGGAGAAAGCTTTTTGAAACATCCTCCCGCCTCCCTTGACACTCTTCAGGTCGCAGCTGTGGACATGCCGACAACAGCTGATCTTCCCTCGGATGCAGCTACGGGCATAAAACAGCACGTACCGCTGGTTGAACGTGCCTTGTTTCGACAAGCTCAGCATGATTGGGAGAAGCTTCTACGTGATCCGGTGCTTAAGGCCGACCTCAAAAGCCACTGTGTTTTGTGTCACTACTGGGTGTCCTCTTATCGACATGTCAAGCAGCACATTCGCACTGTCCATGAACCAGAATATCCTGGCCTACACGAAGCAGCACTCAGATTGTGCTTTAGCTTCAAAAGCCAGCTTGTGCGAGCTCGGTCTTGTCCCTGGTGCCAACATACCGTTGGTGCCCCAGGTCGACATTCACAGCAGTGTGTTCCATTGTATCAGCTCTGCACTGCCCGAGTATACTTGCAACTTCAGGATGGCGGAGATGCTGCAGGGCGTGAACCCAGAAGCCGACATCTTTCGTTTCTGTCATCCCACTCTGCTGTCCTCAGCGGAAGCCACGGAGGAGAAGAAGGGCCAATCGGATCGCGATCAGCCACAGAAGAGGCCCCGACAGGAAGTGGCTCAAAAAGGCCATCGCGGGCAAAGGCCGTCCGCACCGGGGGGAAATCGGGGCACACCAGACCTTCGCGAACACCTACGACTGATCACGAGGCTGTTGATCCAACACGAGGATCAACTACTAGCTTCACCCCTTGCGGTCGGTGGGCCGGGAAATGGTTCAAAAGCTGTTTTAAACATAGGCAACTGACGACATAGTCAAAACAACTCAAATCCAGCTTGGTTTCTCCAAGGCCACTGGCAACATGGTTAAAAATCCCTTTGCTTATGCTTTTCCAAACCAAATGTCATCAAACATGTCCACAAACTGGGCAGTTTTTTGCACCCATGCTACTTTTGAAGAAACATGGTTTGTATGCCTATTAGCGGTAGCGGCCGGCTGCGACCCGCGCCCGCTTCTTCGTGGAGCAGCCACTAGTACCCCAGACGGGGGAAGCTAGGAGGTGCGGATTCGATTCGGATGAGATTCGAAATTCGATTCTTTTGCTACTTTGAAAGAGAAGCAAGCGGTTTGTAGGGCACCGGGTTAAGGCGGCCTGGGGTTTAGGTTTAGGCTAGGAGGGGGGAAGGAGCCGATCATGCCATTCGAACGTAGGCTATCTTGAATTTCGAAAGCAAAATGTTTGTAGGGACCGGGTTGGAGGTTTAGAGGACCGGGAGGGAGGGAGGGAGGGAACCCTGAGGAAGCCGACGGCTGCGAGAAGCTTAGGAGTCTACATGTAGCGGTTGCGGATGAGTTTTATGAGTTTCGTTTTTCGGCGCAAGTCAGGACCTGTCAAGGACGAAAGAGCAGAACTGCAAAACTAGAATTTAGCAGTTGGCAGGATCAATCAAGTGCTTGTAGACTCTTCTAGCGAGGGGTTTTCGGGATGTTCGCTGTCTGGCTGCATGGTTTTCCAGACACTTGGCGGCAGCACCAGCTGAACACACATCAGATCACGCAGAATCACAGATGTTTTTTGCTGGTTCATGCCTGCTCTTTGACTTAAACTCCAGACTTCTGGCTCAGGTCAGGACCGGTCAAAATCTGGGAAAATCCAACACTGAATGAGCAGAACTGCAAAAACTAGAATTTAGCAAGATCGAAATGTAGTATCAAGTGCTTGTAGACTTTTGTAGACTTCTAGCGAGTGGTTCTCGGGATGTTCGCTGTCTAGTTGCATGGTTTTCCAGACAACTGGCGGCAACACCAGCAGAACACCAAACAAATACATGTTCAGGCTGCCCAGGAAGGCCGGAGGCTTCGGGTGATGCTCAGAATCCAAGTTCAAGCCGTGGGCTTGGTGCAAACACTTTCTGTGTGGCAGGGGCCCTTGACACGTTTACCCTCCCTCACCGTTCTGTCGAGACGCTCGGCCGGGGGCTTCGGTTGGAGCCTCGAGCGCCCAATGGTCAGCGGTGCTCTCGGCAGTTTAAGGTTTAGGGTTTAGGGCTTAGGGTTTAGGGTTTAGGATTTAAGGTTTAGGGTTTAGGGGTGCGCTGTTTTCAGAGTACAGAGATCTGGAATCTGCGCCACGATGAGTATGGGAGAGTCTGCCGTAAAGACCTTGATAGGAACAACAACGTTCACTTTGCCGGTAGGACCTCGCCTTTGCATCCTATATGCACCAGTCATTAACCTCTCGCAGATGCAGTTGCAGGCACAACCTCCCGAGTCAGTCGCCCAGTGGCGCTTGGTAACAAGTATAAAGAAGTCGAAATATACCGCAAAATATTGAAATTTGCGCAAAGCCATGCAAGCAGCTCGAAAAACAGAGAAATCGTACAAAAAGAATGCAAAACAATGAGAAAACATTAAAAAAAGCTTGAAAACGTGCAGAATCAACAGAAAACGTGCAGAATCACCAGAAACCAGCCCAAAGAGCTATGAATTCATCAAAAGCAGCAAAAACGGGCCGATCCCGGCCAAAAATTGCAAAACCAAAGAGGACAAAGGGGGCAGGGCCCTGAGACCTGGCAAAGGCATGTGCCGCGACAGTTCCGCGACACTTCCGCGACACTTCCGCGACAGTTCCGCGACACTTCCGCGACACTTCCGCGACAGTTCCGCGACACTTCCGCGACACTTCCGCGTTGCTTTTGTGTTGTTTTTGCTGTTTTGTGAAATTTTGTGGGTTTTCATGAGATTTTGTGAAATTTTGTGGTGTTTCATGTGATTTTGTGAAATTTTGTAGTGTTTCATGAGATTTTTGTAGAATTTTGTTGGGTTTTCACGAGATTTTGTGGAATTTTGTGGTGTTTCATGAGATATTGTGAAATTTTGTGGTGTTTCATGAGTTTTTGTGAGATTTTGTGGTTTTCATGAGCTTCACAGGTTTTTGAGGGCTATTGGTGCTTTTGGGGGTGCTAAAAGCATTTCATATCATTTCATGTGACTCTGTCGTGCAAGTTTTAAGTTTTGAAGTTTGGGCCAGATGTGCAGTGGACATAAAGTGTCCTTCACTTGGGCACGCGAGACCCTTGCCCCCAGACCCGAGATCCCAGGTCATAGACTTAGGGCTTAAACCCTCGGCCCCAGATCCTAAACCTGAATCCCTAAACCAAGCCAGTCGCTCTTCAAAGTGCTCCCTGATCTGATTGTTCTGTGCTGCCGTGTAGCTCTGTCACACAATGTTGCAATTTTGTGCCCCTGTTCGAAGCATACTTGGTTCGTGGATTGCGCGGGCAGGCAGAGAGCCCGCGCAAAACCTGCAAAGTGTTCTCTGGCAGCTCAAGAAGTTTCTGCGTGGTGGCGCGTTTCCAAAAAGCAGTGCGCGTGTGGCTTTGGATGCTCTGGTGGGTACTACGAAAACAGGTGCTGTGCAACGCAGGGGAATCCGGAGGGCAGAAGGAAGTGGCTCTGTAAGGCTCTGCGTTTCCTACAACCTTGTGCTTAAGCGACCCATGCCTTTTAAAGAACTGTTTTGTTTCACAGGCATTTTGCGTTGAGGCGCTGCCTTGAGGCTGCTACAAAAGCTCTGCAACGGTTTTTTGCCTCATCGTGGCGGAGTCGTCCAGTACCCTTGCGAGGGAAGCTAAATGGCACCCAACATTTGTTCAAAACTTGCCGGCGGCACAAATGCACGAACAGTCATGCTGAGAATTTTTTGGTTAAGAATAAAATACAATTAATGAATAATTAATTCTCAGGCACTGCCTCCAGGCGCAACACGAAGCCTCAAGATTTTTTTTGCTGCAAACTGTACCTGCCTCATCGTGGCGCAGTGGTCCAGTACCCTTGCGAGGGGAAGCGAAATGGCACCGGCAAAATATTATTTTCTATGCAAGTGTGATTTTTGTTTTTATTTGTGTTGAAATTGGCTGTGACACCAAGCCCCAGGCCGACATGCAATCGAAGCAAGCCGTTCCAAATCGAGACTTTACCCGCAAGCCAGATTTAGCTACCTGTCGGTTCCTTTTGGCTGGCCTGGATTTTGGTTTTGTTTGTATTTGTGTTAAATTGCCTTTGACACTGTCCCCAAGCCGACATGCAATCGAAATAAGCCGTTCCGAAGCGAGATTTTACCCACAAGCCAGCTTTTTGCTACCTGTCGGGTCTCTTTCGCTGGCCACAACTTCTGGTTTTGGCTATTTTGAAAAAAAAAAGAAACACGCACGAGGCCCGGTTCCTGTTTTATTTTGTTTTGAAGCGAAAAAAGCGCCGGTGACAGGGCCGGCTCCGGATTTATTGTGTTTTCAAGCGAAAAACCGCCGGAGCCAGGGGAAGGCCTTGTACAAGGCCGTTTAAGCCAATCTCAATTTCACCGAGGGCCCAGGGTGAAGCTAGTAGGATCAACTGGCGGCGGTCCGCGTGGACAAATCCTTCGTGCTCTTTGCTCGTCAAGACGAGTACTCGATCATACCGGCGATGTATGCAATCTCTCAAGAGTGGAACAAGAAGCGCGAGGAGGAGCCGGATCTAGTTCAATCCCCTCTTCGAACCTTGCTCCTCGCCTGTCTGATCAGGGAACTCATGCAGCGGATACAGAAGATGGTGGCGACCGAGGAGGCTCAGGCAAAGTTGAAGGCGGCCAACTGGATGTCCAGCACGGGGGAGTGGAGCTTCCTCAAGTACTGCCATCACTCCAAAAAGATGGTACACAACAAGGACAAGACCAGCTTGGATCACACAGAGACGATCAGGCTCCTCAACTTCCTCCTGGGCTCCCTACAGGGCGAGATCATTCACAAGTTTTGCAGCACCAGACCCTTGAAACAGCTGGAACCGACGGCCGACCACAAGCCCCAGGCTGTTTTCCTTCTGGAAGTCTCCCTTCGGGGGGAGACGGGATGGGAAGTACACGAGGCCTTTTGCACTTTGGCGGGGCACTCGGCGCGGCAGCTCATCGGGATCTCTCTCAAACGGGAGACCCTGCAACGGTCAGCAGTGGCCAAGCAGCTTCAGAAGTTTCTGGGGGATCGCTGATCCCCGCGCTGGTGCACGGCACTCGTGCAAATGGTACGGCTCTTAACCTTTGTCAGCCCATCACTTTCACACTTGCTAATCCCGGTAATCTGTGCTATCTCAACTCTTTTCTGTATGCCTTTGCAGCAGCAGCTCGCATCACCGGCCACTGGCAGCAAGTGCCCCGCGCATTGCAACTCATGTCAGGTCGCACCGGGCTGCACGCCTTGCAGCACCTGGGGTTTTACATGTTGGGCTGGCCCAATGCTGAGCTACAGCATGATGTGGCTGAACTGATAGATCACCTTCACCCGCAAGTGATACCGAGGCCTTTTCGGGGAATGTGGCAGGGCCGGCAGCAGCATGCTGATGGGACGTTGGTAAGGACTGAATGTAACCCACTTCATAAGTGCCTCGCCCTTCCCACCCCCCCTAAGCACCAACCCGACATCCAGCAGCTCATCAATCATTGGCATACACAAGATGTTCGGCAAGCATTGATGCAGGAAGGACCATGGATGTTCCTTCAATTGCCACGCTTTCGAGTGAGGCGCAATCAACTTGTGAAAACGAAGCAGAAATATCACTTGCCCGATGTGCTACAGGTACCACTTTTCTGTGACAGCTCCACCATGGATGTCAGGTGGATCCCATATACCACCACGGCAATCATCAGACATCATGGCAGCACTCCTGATGCAGGTCATTACACGACCTTCGTCGCTGGTGAAGGGGGATTTTACTTGTACGACGACGACAAAAATGTTCAGCTTGCCAGTGCGAGCGAATGCAGCCTTGCACAAAGTGACATGTACATTCTTGTTCTGACTCCTGCTGACCCACATCGCTCAAGCCCCTTCGGTAGTGAACCCGCTGCGCCATCCGGTAACAACAACACTGGTGAGAACCTTGATACTGTGCCTCGCTCTCGTGTGTGTGTGTGGACACATCAGTGCCTAGCATAGCTTCGAGTGAGCCCGACAGCTCTCAACATGGGGACCTTGTGGCTTCGCTACATGCAGCTTCACGGGGAGGAATGGATTGCGATGACCCCCCAAGACTATCCGAAACAATCTTCTTCCGTCGCAGCAAGGGGTCCTTGTCTAGCGTGCGCCTACAGTGCAATATTGCACCGGCCGTTTGTCCGGCTTGGCACGAATGCCCTATGGATAGGCTCAAAACGACACTTGTCGTACCTAGCGCTTCCACATACAAAAGTGTAGTTAAAAATTGGCCAACTGAACTATGTCTTCCGTCGAAAGAAGTCTGTGATGTCGAGGGCCTTTGGCTTAACCAAGCGTGCTCGATTCACCACTAATCCATCGCACGCAGATCCACTTCCCGTGCCGTAGGCGGGCACTTGTTCGGATTCAATCGTCGTTTTTCTGCATAGTGCATGCTTCGTTGATTCTCCAGAACATAGCTCAGTTGGAGCTGCAGCTTGTTGTGACGTTGCTGCAGAATGTGCATATCTTGATAGAGCTTCTCCGTCAGCACTTCCTGTAAGTACAACTGGCTCGGCACGTCATCAATGCCGTCTTCATGATCATGACTGTCTCCATGATGACCATCTCCACCGTCATCACGATCGTCGTCATCATTCGCGGCAGTCTTAGCACCAAGTTTTTCAAGCACTTGATTTATCTTGAGCTCGTCAGGCGATGCCTCGGTGGGTCCGAGAACCCGAGCCGGCACCATGGGTGCCATGGCTCGCATGTGAATGGCAGGTCTGGGCTTGGTCGGAGCTAAGGGAACTGATTCGAGCATTTTCCGGGTGGCTGCATCTTCGGGTGTAGGGACAGCATTGAGCCAGAGTTGTCGAAACCACGGCTGCGTTTGGCAGGCCTTGAATAATGAACTTGGGCTTTGGGAGCTGGATTTGGGTTCGGGGACTGGGGCCAGGAACACCAGCAAAGCTGAAACAGGTCTACATGCGCTTTCCAAGCCTTGAAGAATGCATTCTGGGGGCTTGCCGGTGAGCCCGCTGATTCCGGCTCCGGGGCGGGCGGAGCAGGGCTCTCCGCGACTGTCAGAGTGCTAGCACCAAACAACAGCCAGAACAAACGATCCCGCTGATATGGTCGTCACTACGACTGCATGGTGCAAGAGCAATTCCTTACCGAGGGACACAAAGCCTTACACACGCCAACGATGTTAGGCAGAGAACGCTCAAGCTTACACGCGACGACTTGCAAATACAAAATTCGGACTTCTCAACCTGAACAAACAGGCCTCGGCGTTGCTTGTGTGCAATAACTCTATACACATCTCTTCGAACGAGTGACATCCAAATAACCCATATACATCAGCAAACGCATTTTCCAAGGCCTGCTAAGCGCATTCGGCCGTAGATTTGGCAAACTGCCGGTCAATGCCGTGCCCACGCGCGAACATGCTTTCAGTTGTCCTTGAAGGCCAAGTGTAAGAGTACATATACCCTCGAGCATCTCAGAGCCAAGGAAAGCTTCGACCATCTCCACTGTGGGAAGCCCCTGGAGGCCAGCGTAGCATAGAGCTTCGAGCCATTGAGGATGGGGGGCTCCCTGTCGATAGATGGAACCTCTCTATGAGAGAGAGAGAGAGAGAGAGAGAGAGAGAGAGAGAGAGAGAGAGAGAGAGAGAGAGAGAGAGAGAGAGAGAGAGAGAGAGAGAGAGAGAGAGAGGAGAGAGAGAGAGAGAGAGAGAGAGAGAGAGAGAGGAGAGAGAGAGAGAGAGAGAGAGAGAGAGAGAGAGAGAGAGACAGAGAGAGAGAGGAGAGAGAGAGAGAGAGGGAGAGAGAGAGAGAGAGAGAGAGAGAGAGAGAGAGAGAGAGAGAGAGAGAGAGAGAGAGAGAGAGAGAGAGAGAGAGAGAGAGAGAGAGAGAGAGAGAGAGGAGAGAGAGAGAGAGCCTACGACCCACCACAAGCACCACCACAGTCAACGGGAGCCCCCATCCGACCCTTTGGGCCCCACGGAGTGGCCTATGCCAATACCTACAACCCTGACACAGACCCGTGGGCAACCTACCAACCTTCCACACCCGACATGCCACACCCATCTGGAGGAAGCCACCATCGCGACCAGGCCCATGCACCACAAGCAACCACACCAATGACGGACCAGGGCCACCGCGGTGCAACCACAGCCTGACACCCCACCTCAACCACCGGTCACACCTGCAGCCGACCCAAGTGGGCACCAACCCGCGTCAGGAGGGACAGAGCAACAGCCCACAACACCACCCACAGCCACAGCATCAGCGACGACCGCCCCGGGGGACGCTCATCCTCGGCTCAACATCAAGGCCCCCTTTGATTTGAGGCGGTCACAGGCTCCCGTCTACCACCAGGCGGCACACGAGCCATCCCAGGTATGACCATGCGTGAACATTACGTATGGATAACAACGGGGGAGATACCAGCCAGCTATATCGAACGGGAACTACTCCCGCACTTCCCTGGAGACAGCAGCAACACCGACGACGGCGGAAGCACGCCCGGGGGGAACCAACCTGGAACCCACTCGCCGCGCCGACGGACCCCCAAAGCAACCACAACAGCCGGCACCCAACGCGGAACCCAGTACCGCTACCATGAGGGGGGAGGCCCAGATCGCACCAGGAACAAAGCAGAGAAATACAGGATCAAGCGCTGGCTGAAAGCAAACAATCTCCACCACACAAGGTGGGGACAGCACCTTTTGGGTCAAGGCCCTTCGCCACCACTACGCCACGACACCAGCAAACCACCTCCACCAACACAGGACAACACTGACCAGCCAGCACCTACTGACTGGCAACCGCCCCAACTCAGCCTCCAAGAGAGGGTGAACTACTTCCGTATGCTCAACCCCGGTCAGCCCCTGCCACCGCACCTTCAGCCACAGCAGGAAGCCACAGCAGCAGAGGAGGACCATCAGCCGGCGGATGACCCCACGGCCCAGCCAGGTCACACCAAAGCAGACACCTACACGCCCTACTGGCACCCAGATGCAGAGCAAGACGGAACCACAGCCACCACTGCCACAAGCTATTACCCAGCGAGGCGACAACCAGCCCCACCGATGGGGGAAACACCACGCCAGCCTCGCCCCCCTTCGTTAGGGGGAGAACACTCAGCACCACCTCCACTACCATCACTACAACCACGCACACAGTCCTCAGAGCAGGCAAGTGGCTCACTCGGATCGAGTACCAAGCCGACGTCCCGACCAGCAGCGGGGAAACCACTCCACCGCCGACGGCAAGCATGCCAGTCAACGTCTACCCACCCATCAGCGGTGAAACCTGGCTACTGCTAGAACCAATTTCACAACACCGCTGGCTCGCCACAATCACGCAAGTCCCAACCCCCCAACACCAGGAGAGCGGAAGCCTCGCCCTGCAGGTGGGGGACCAGTTCTTACTCCTTTCCACCAGTACTCACTGGAGCATCCAATTCACCACCACCACCCCCGACCAGTTCTACAGGACTGAAACCACGACAGCCCCAACGGACGACGACCGTCACTCCCACCAACACGACCACCACCGCGCCGGACCGGCGGAGCACCAAGCAACCCTGCCTCAGCATCACACGGGGGACACCCAAACCCACCCAGCGGAAGCAGACCAAGAGCAGTCGCAAGCGCACACGCAACCACAACCACAACCAGCGGAGCAACCGCAAACTCCAATACAACAGCCACCACAAGCACAACCACAACCAACCAGGATACATAATCCTCTGAGCGACGGGAGGACCCTCAGACAGTCACAGCCAAACAGAGTGCAAGCAAAGCAACCACCGCCGCGGCCAACGCCGACCCCGTGGTTCCACCAGATACGTGACGGTAGGCAGATCGGCCCGCAGCCCACTCCTGCACCAGGTCCCCAGGGGGAGCATGATAACACCGAGCTTATGCAAGCGTTTTCGATGCCTACTTTGACCTCGACCACTACCACACCGAGTTCTCCGACGGCATGTCCCAGCGACAACGAGGGGGAGCTCAACGGCACGACCACCGACGAGGAGAATGCGGGCCTCGTTCGCCGACGACGACGCACTCCTCTTGCAAACCAGCTCCGAGAGGGACGCCGCAGAACAAGCAGGGGGACCGGGGCAGGGCCAACAGGCCATGTGGGCCCTGCACTCACAAGCCCACGCAGACGCCGGCAGCCAACGGGGGAAGCAGCATCTTCCTCGAGCGCCCGCGCACCCATGGACGCACAAGCTCTACTCGCAGCTCAAGGGGGAGCAAGCCGCACTGGCCCAGCTACAGATGATACACGAGATTGCAGATGGCCTGGACAACCATACGGGGGAGCTTATCTCCAACATATGTGCCATAGCACTCCGGATGCTCACGCAAGCCGACAGCTTCCCCTACTCGAGACCTGGGGGGATGCAGGCAGCCTTCCCAGGCCCCACAGGACTCAGCGAAGCATACCGCTTCGTAGCTTCGATGCGAGTGAGAAGGGGGGAAGGCTTCACCCCAGAGGAGTATGCGACGGACTTGAGCCAAGTGCGAGCCATGGTGGAAACAGGGCTAACCGAGCTCAAGGACCCGATGCCGGGGGACGTCACCGAGCAGAACCTCAACAAGGCGACCCTCAAGCTGACAGCCGCATACCACCAGATCGACCAGGTTATTCTTCGTGCGCTGGGGGGAGATAGACAGTGGAACACCCTAGCATGGTGGAACGAGCTGCACGACCTCCTTGCACCAGCAGCTCTCCTGACCACCAAGAGGGGAGAGGCCACAGTCATGGCAGATGATCCTACCATGGCACACCCGGCGGATGTAATCGCCTTTGCGGGGGAAGCCACTGCAGAATGGGAAGCGCGATCCTCACAAAGATCTTCAGCAACTACTAGACTACTGCTGGCTGCGGGGAGACTCAAGCACATGGTGCCCTTCCTGAACGGCCAGCTCATGGTGCCAATAGTTGAAACACTTCAGGCACTTGAGGCATGGCAGCAAGCAATGTTTGGGGGAGCCCATGCAGTACACGAACAGACGCAAACCGGCGATGAGCACACAGAAGGGGAGACGGCGGCCTACAACGCGCAGACCGAGCAGCCCGGGGACAACGCGGAGAAGCTTCGCGAGGACACCGGGGGGGCAACGACCGAGCCCATGTCCGCGGAGCCAAGTGGGGGAGACGGCGCCCTAACAGCCGCCCAAATGGCGCAGTTGATGACAGCGAGCCTACAAGAGGCGGTCAATGAAGTGGGGGAAATGGCACAAGACGACAGCGAAGCTGCAACTATGCCGTGGAGTCCACCACCAATCGGGGGAGCTCCTCACCTGAGTGCCAACAGAGCACGGTCCCGATCCCCGCGTCAAGACGACGATGACGGGGGAAGCCACAGGCGAAGGCGCCTTCAAGCTGCCTTTTATGGGAAGCATGGGCCCTATTGACAACCGCTGGGGGATATATATCTCAGTGAGCTTGTTAGGGGGACCCACTTACGTCAATAGACAACCCACGCAGCCCATGTCTCACAGAGTTATGTCATGGCAGATGTAACCTGGTCACGAGAAGGGGGGAGTACTTACTGCAGAATATCGTATGATTTTCATACTATCATACTCTTACGGCCAGGGCCTCAGCTTGCGACTTGTCCAACTACATGTCCATAATTCTCCAGTGTGTTGTTCTACTTAAGCAAAACCGAGTCGTCAGCTCTGCCAACAAAAAGGGGGAACCCACACTGCAACTCCCTGTAACGGCAAACCGGAGAACAGTGAATGGGTGAACCCTTGTGCTGTGCAGCCAAGCCTCGGGGGAGAAAAACCCCCACGAGGATCCAGGACAACCCGCGAATAGCGGGTGTGCGCATTGCACGGGGGGAGGGGCCTGGATGCTGCCCCAATCCCCAAGCCCGGTAGAGAGAGAGAGAGAGAGAGAGAGAGAGAGAGAGAGAGAGAGAGAGAGAGAGAGAGAGAGAGAGAGAGAGAGAGAGAGAGAGAGAGAGACCAGAGAGAGAGAGAGAGAGAGAGAGAGAGAGAGAGAGAGAGAGAGAGAGAGAGAGAGAGAGAGAGAGAGAGAGAGAGAGAGAGAGAGAGAGAGAGAGAGAGAGAGGGGAGGACTGCTCCTGCCCTAAACCCCGAGCAAAGCAAAGAGCTAGATAGATAGATAGAGATATAGAGGTAGATAGACAGATAGAGAGACAGATGGAGATACTGGTTGGTATGTTGTATTTATATCAGAGTATAAGCCCCGATACCCTCATCTAATATCAAAGCCCCTTATACAAGGTGTTTGAGAGCGGTTGGGTGCAGAGTATACCTTACATCACTACTATAATTCAGGGTACATTCCCTAATTCAGGGATGTTGGAGTTTTTGCAGGGACCAGTGGCATTAAACGGTTTGGGGCTCGAAGGAGCTCAGCGTTCAGAGTTCGAGCACGCTTCAGAAGGGCTTTGGTTCAAAAGGGCGTAGGGGCCCAGGGGCATTGCGCCCCAGGCCCTAAGCCGCTTCATGCGTTACTCAACAAACTGTCCAACAACCCATATGCCGCTGAAATTGAGCTCTCGGAGCTTTGCGCAGCCCCCACTGCATTTTCCGAGGCCTGTTAAACGCATTCGGCCGTGGTTTCAGCAAATCTTGCATTCAATGCCTGGCCGGGCATGGACAACCCATCTACAGCTCTGTCAGCTTTTCTGGTGCCCTTTTCTGTGATCCATGTGATCCCAACGACAGCCATTGCCATTCCGCTGTTGGGGGTGTTCAATGGGGTTATATTCTTCCAGAATACTGCTGTCAAAACATGCACTCCTGATGTTACCGGTTGTTGACCTCTTTTGTAATATAAACGTCTTGAACGGCTTCTGAAAAAATATGGATGAACATGTCAGCGTACACGCTCACATAACACTTTAAATTACGTCCGAGGACTCAAAGAAAGTCGGCCGCTTTGATGAAGTTATGTGCATCTACTATGATTCAGCGAGTGGCGGTAGCACCAGCCCCGGCAACAACTCCGCTGAAGCAAGTGGACGGCTGATGTTGGCAGTTGGGGATGAAGTCCTGTTCTCCTGCTGCTCGCCGATGGCTAAGGCTAAGGCTTCTGAGAGAAGCGGTTTCCTGTGCGGGTTTGTTAGGAATGTTGGGCGTCTCTGCTTTAAGTGTTTTGGAGTCCGAGTTGCAGGCCCAACAGCGAGGTCCAGCGAACTGTCCGAGAGTACCTAGAGCCCGTTCTCGGACTTTTGTGCTGGTTGCTGTATGTGGCGTGGCGCTTCCCAATCTCGACAACGTAACTCCTTTCCTTCCACCTGCCGATGCTGCCCTAATCATCTTCATCAAGCTATGCGGAGCAACAGCAATCCTGCGTTGAGGTGGTTGGGTGTCTGGCGGCGTGCATAGTGCTGGCACGTCGCTCGTCGCCGAGGCATCTACCATCAGACCATGGAGAATCTCGTGGCGCTTTTGGACAAGGACCTTCGTTTTGTGCGCCTCTACGACTTGCCACTCGGTGAACCATGCAGTCACCGTCGGACCAGCCGACATCTTCGGTTCAATCTGCAGCGTCTGTACCGTCTCTACCATGCATTTCCGATGCAGTAGTTGCTGCAGCTAAGGGAAGACATGTTCAGCGGCAGCAGCTTCGACGGTTGGGCCTACGACATCGGGCACGGAGGCTTGGACCACGTGATTGCCAGCGAGGAGCACGTGAAAATCCTCGTCGTTGATACGGAGATGTGCAGCAACACGGGCGGTCAGGCGTCCAAGGCAACACCCAAGGGCGCGATGGCCAAGTTTGCCGAGGGCGGCAAGCTCACACAAAAGAAGGACCTGGGGGCAGATGGCCATGACTTACAAGAACGTTTACGTCGCAAGCATCTGCGTTCACGTGAACCCTCAGCAAGCTGTGCGAGCTCTGATCGAGGCGCATGCCTATCCAGGCCCTAGCCTGATTCTGTCCTACACCCCATGCATTAGTCAAGGCTTCCCGATGGCGGAGTCAATCCAGCATTGCCAGATGGCCGTTGACATTGCCAGATGGCCGTTGACAGCGGCTACTGACCGCTGTACCGCTATAATCCCGAGGCTGGGGCGCACGGCAACAATCCCTTCCAGCTCGACAGCCGAAAGATCAAGGGCGACCTGTTCAAGCTCCTGGCAAAGGACGGGGGAGAGGGGCAAGAAATGCGAAGCCAGTCGCAGTGCTTCAGATGCCAAGTGACTGCATGCTTTGTGTGATGAGCAGTGCTGCTCTCACCATCCGGGTGCCCAGTGTCCGATCCCGCAGAGCATCCATGTCCCAACCATGATAACGTCCAGATCAGACCCCATCCATGCCCGCAGAGCATCCATTGTCCGACCCCATCCATGCCCGCAGAGCATCCATGTCCCAACCATGATAACGTCCAGATCAGACCCCATCCATGCCCGCAGAGCATCCATGTCCCAACCATGATAACGTCCAGATCAGACCCCATCCATGCCCGCACATCCATGTCCCAACCGTGATAACGTCCAGATCAGACCCCATCCATGCCCGCAGAGCATCCATGTCCCAACCATGATAACGTCCAGATCAGACCCCATCCAGGCCCGCAGAGCATCCATGTCCCAACCATGATAACTTCCAGATCAGACCCCATCCATGCCCGCAGAGCATCCATGTCCCAACCATGATAACGTCCAGATCAGACCCCATCCACCCGCAGAGCATCCATGTCCCAACCATGATAACGTCCAGATCAGACCCCATCCATGCCCGCAGAGCATCCATGTCCCAACCATTTTAACGTCCAGATCAGACCCCATCCATGCCCGCAGAGCATCCATGTCCCAACCATGATAACGTCCAGATCAGACCCCATCCATGCCCGCAGAGCATCCATGTCCCAACCATGATAACGTCCAGATCAGACCCCATCCATGCCCGCAGAGCATCCAGTCCCAACCATGATAATCCATGTCCCAACCATGATAACGTCCAGATCAGACCCCATCCATGCCCGCAGAGCATCCATGTCCCAACCATGATAACGTCCAGATCAGACCCCATCCATGCCCGCAGAGCATCCATGTCCCAACCATGATAACGTCCAGATCAGACCCCATCCATGCCCGCAGAGCATCCATGTCCCAACCATGATAACGTCCAGATCAGACCCCATCCATGCCCGCAGAGCATCCATGTCCCAGCCATGATAACGTCCAGATCAGACCCCATCCATGCCCGCAGAGTCCCCAACCATGATAACGTCAGATCAGCATCCATGTGCCAACCATGATAACGTCCAGATCAGACCCCATCCATGCCCGCAGAGCATCCATGTCCCAACCATGATAACGTCCATCAGATAACGTCCAGATCAGACCCCATCCATGCCCGCAGAGCATCCATGTCCCAACCATGATAACGTCCAGATCAGACCCCATCCATGCCCGCAGAGCATCCATGTCCCAACCATGCGTCCAGATCAGACCCATCCATGCCCGCAGAGCATCCATGTCCCAACCATGATAACGTCCAGATCAGACCCATCCATGCCCGCAGAGCATCCATGTCCCAACCATGATAACGTCCAGATCAGACCCCATCCATGCCCGCAGAGCATCCATGTCCCAACCATGATAACGTGCAGATCCAGACCCCATCCATGCCCGCACATCCATGTCCCAACCCATGATAACGTCCAGATCAGACCCCATCCATGCCCGCAGAGCAGCCATGTCCCAACCATGATAACGTCCAGATCAGACCCCATCCATGCCCGCAGAGCATCCATGCCCAACCATGATAACGTCCAGATCAGACCCCATCCATGCCCGCAGAGCATCCATGTCCCAACCATGATAACGTCCAGATCAGACCCCATCCATGCCCGCAGAGCATCCATGTCCCAACCATGATAACGTCCAGATCAGACCCCATCCATGCCCGCAGAGCATCCATGTCCCAACCATGACAACGTCCAGATCAGACCCCATCCATGCCCGCAGAGCATCCATGTCCCAACCATGATAACGTCCAGATCAGACCCTGTCCATGCCCGCAGAGCATCCATGTCCCAACCATGATAACGTCCAGATCAGGCGACATCCATGCCCGCAGAGCATCCATGTCCCAACCATGATAACGTCCAGATCAGGCGACATCCATGCCCGCAGAGCATCCATGTCCCAACCATGATAACGTCCAGATCAGACACCATGATAACGTATGATAACGTCCAGATCTGACACCGTGATAATGTCCAGATCAGGCCCCATCCATGCCCGCAGAGCATCCATGTCCCAACCATGATAACGTCCAGATCAGACCCCATCCATGCCCGCAGAGCATCCATGTCCCAACCATCCATGATAACGTCCAGATCAGACCCCATCCGTGCCCGCAGAGCATCCATGTCCCAACCATGATAACGTCCAGATCAGACCCCATCCATGCCCGCAGAGCATCCATGTCCCAACCATTTTAACGTCCAGATCAGACCCCATCCATGCCCGCAGAGCATCCATGTCCCAACCATGATAACGTCCAGATCAGACCCCATCCATGCCCGCAGAGCATCCATGTCCCAACCATGATAACGTCCAGATCAGACCCCATCGATGCCCGCAGAGCATCCATGTCCCAACCATGATAACGTCCAGATCAGACCCCATCCATGCCCGCGCAGCATCCATGTCCCAACCATGATAACGTCCAGATCAGACCCCATCCATGCCCGCAGAGCATCCATGTCCCAACCATGACAACGTCCAGATCAGACCCCATCCATGCTCGCAGAGCATCCATGTCCCAACCATGATAACGTCCAGATCAGACCCCATCCATGCCCGCAGAGCATCCATGTCCCAACCATGATAACGTCCAGACCAGACCCCATCCATGCCCGCAGAGCATCCATGTCCCAACCATGATAACGTCCAGATCAGACCCCATCCATGCCCGCAGAGCATCCATGTCCCAACCATATGATAACGTCCAGATCAGACCCCATCCATGCCTGCAGAGCATCCATGTCCCAACCATGATAACGTCCAGATCAGACCCCATCCATGCCCGCAGAGCATCCATGTCCCAACCATGATAACGTCCGGATCAGACCCCATCCATCCCATGTCCCCATGATAACGTCCAGATCAGACCGCAGAGCATCCATGTCCCGCAGAGCATCCATGCCCGCAGAGCCCAACCATGATAACGTCCAGATCAGACCCCATCCATGCCCGCAGAGCATGTCCCAACCATGATAACGTCCAGATCAGACCCCATCCATGCCCGCAGAGCATCCATGTCCCAACCATGATAACGTCCAGATCAGACCCCATCCATGCCCGCAGAGCATCCATGTCCCAACCATGACAACGTCCAGATCAGACCCCATCCATGCCCGCAGAGCATCCATGTCCCAACCATGACAACGTCCAGATCAGACCCCATCCATGCCTGCAGAGCATCCATGTCCCAACCATGATAACGTCCAGATCAGACCCCATCCATGCCCGCAGAGCATCCATGTCCCAACCATGATAACGTCCAGATCAGACCCCATCCATGCCCGCAGAGCATCCATGTCCCAACCATGAAAACATCCAGATCAGACCCCATCCATGCCCGCAGAGCATCCATGTCCCAACCATGATAACGTCCAGATCAGACCCCATCCATGCCCGCAGAGCATCCATGTCCCAACTATGATAACGTCCAGATCAGACCCCATCCATGCCCGCAAAGCATCCATGTCCCAACCATGATAACGTCCAGATCAGACCCCATCCATGCTCGCAGAGCATCCATGTCCCAACCATGATAACGTCCAGATCAGACCCCATCCATGCCCGCAGAGCATCCATGTCCCAACCATGATAACGTCCAGATCAGACCCCATCCATGCCCGCAGAGCATCCATGACCCAGCCATGATAACGTCCAGATCAGACCCCATCCATGCCCGCAGAGCATCCATGTCCCAACCATGATAACGTCCAGATCAGACCCCATCCATGCCCGCAGAGCATCCACGTGGGGCATTAGGTTTCAGGGTGTTGTGACATGTACGACTGGGTTTCTTTTCTGTCTTTCTCAGCAAGTTCCAAGACCTGCGACACCCTCAGCCCCTGAATCCCTGTGCTGGTTCCCAACCCCAAACCATGTTGTGCATCCTGCTTTTGCAGCAGCTGCAGGCCCGAATGCTTGCTTGAATTTCTGTTCCTGATGCTTGAAACTTCTTCAAATTCCAAGAAGCCTTTCCTAAGTCTTATGATCTAAATCTTCAGGTGGCTGCTTGTGGGCTTGGGTGTTCCAGAGAGGCCTTTGTCGCAATGGGGGATGCAGAGGCGCTCCGTTTTTTTGAACTGGGTCCGCCCACTCAGCTGCTAGTTGAGGAGGCGGATTCACCAGACGCAAAGCGGCACAAGCTGTGGTGGCGACGGCAACGTGCAGCTGCTGCCGCTTTCGACAGCACAGTAACCGTAGAGGACGACGACGATGACTCCGGAAGTGTGGAACCAGACGCTGGCGATGAGGAGCTGTCGCAGTCCAACTCGTCCTTGGGGTTGGCCCTGTCGCCATCTGAGCCTTCGCCAGGCTTCTCGCAGGTGTCCATTGCAGAGGAAGGTCTGGGCTTCTCGCAGTTGTCCACTGCCGAAGAAGGCCTTGGGGAAGTTGCTGCTTCGCTCCAGGCCCTTTCTGCCGCTGGAGTTTAAGAAGGGTTCTTTGCTTTGGTTTGTTTCGGGAAGTTAGTTCTGAAAAATTGAAACCCTGCCCTGCACGCAGGGCGACGCAGAGGCCGTCACGCCTGACTCGGTGGGACAGGCGGCACCGCAGCCCACGGAGGATGTTGTGCTGCAGTTGCAAGAGGAGGTCTCCTTGGTTTCTGCCTGGCTACAGGCTTCTCGGCAGCGCTGGACTTGCACAAGGTTGCTTCTCAACCCTAATCCCCTCGGCCCTAAAGCCCCTATAAACCCTAGTGCTGCATGTCAATCTGAGGGTGATGCAGCGGTAGCAGAAATCCGTTCCTTCAACTGTCGCTCCTTGGACAACACCGCCCACCAGAGCCAACGCCGTCCGAGCGACACAGGGGCCGTCACGCCTTCCTCGGTGGGACATGCGGCGTCGCAGCCCACGGATGATGTCCTCCTGCAGTTGCAAGAGGAGGTCTCCTTGGTTTCTGCCTGGCTACAGGCTTCTCGGCAGCGCTGGACTTGCACAAGGTTGCTTCTCAACCCTAACCCCCTCGGCCCTAAACCCACTAGAAGCACTAGTGCTGCACGTCAGTCTCAGGGTGATGGAGCGGTGGCAGAAAGCCGAAACTTCAACTGGCGCTCCTTGGAACGCACGGCCCGCCAGAACCAGACCCGTGTCACGAAGCACGGCCGATGCATTCGACATGATGTTCCGCTGAAGCCCCATATCTTTCGATCCGGCAGAAACGCCGGTCGCTTGTGTGGGATTTGTCCGTTGTTTTTTCGAAGAACGGAAGGTCCAAATGCGGGCCGCGAATGCTGGTACTACCGTTTGGATGCTGAAACATCCAAATTCCCTATGGTGGCGCGTGAAGAGCACCAGACGCTCTGGGCTAGGATGCAGCGTGGGGGACGCTAGAAGAAGCCCAGACTGGTTGTTGCTAGATTCGGCAGCACTGCAAGAAAGTTCGATCTTCCAGCCTTGCAAATTTAACAACTGCCTGTGAAGCGTTCTTCGGCTCAGCACTTGTTTCTTTTTGCCCTAGTTTCAAACCCCTACAAACAGCAGAGTCCCCTGAAGTCCCGCAGAACACACTCCCTGAAGATTGTAGCACTTTTACGGCCGTGAAGATATGGCCCGCCTACGCTCCAAGCACTTTCAGCGACCTCGTACTTTCAAGACGCAGAAGAAGCCAGCTGCGCGGAAAAGGCCTGCGGCTGCTCAGCACTCCAGGGAGCATGCCCGAGAAGTCAATCGCATGCATATCAGAAAAGGCGTGAAAACACGCCAGCAGCCAGTGGGCAAAGCTCTGGAAGCTCCTCGCATGGAGCGTCAGCGTGACGGGAACCTGAGCTTTGCTGAACTCAGCTGCTTTTCAGAAAAGAAAGCACTCCGGTACCTGAAGGACGCCGACTTCTTTTCGGCCTTGACTGGTCGCTGCTGCTGGTCCTGCGGCTCTCCCTACAAGAATCCCCGGAAAACCCTGAAGTTCGCTTGAGATGGGACGCTGCGCTGCTCCAAGAGGTCTTGCGACCGGCGACTGGCTAATGCTCGGTACACGTTGACGCCATTCTTGAAGAGGTTGCGGCGCAACAGCGAGCCCTTGCCTGCTCGCCTTCTGCTCCAGTTGCTCACGCTGTACTCCGCGAAGACACCTTTGGATACGGCCAGCACTTTGGCAGACTGCTCTGACTCCAACCGCCGCAATGTCTACGAACAGGCCCTGCGCCAAGTCCAAACACAGTAGGTCACCTGTTTAGGCTATAGGAGATTTATGATTTAAGCAACTCTCGATATCTCGTGCTGCCTGAATGGTTCTTTGTATAGTTTTCTACAACAGTTTGCCGCTGTGGACAGTAACCGCTACTTGGAAGGGCGGGCACTTAGTAAGTAGGTTAGAAGTAGAGCTATAAGTACCCTAAATTGAGTTACCCCAATTATCACCCTACTTATAACCTACCTACTAAGTCCTCTGACCTTCCAAGTACTGCTTCCAGGCACGCCACGTATACGATTGCTGCGAGACAGTGGCCAGTTTCGCTATCATGGAGTCACAGTTCCTGCAGCCGAAGTTTGGGCATGATCTTGTGGATGTCGACGGTCTAGGCTTGGCGACTTACAGAGGAGGACGTACGCGAGGCCCGAAGCGGAAGGCCGTCTGTGCAGCTTCGTCCAAACTTTTCAAAGTTAAACCTTTCAGAACCAACGTCACCCTAAACCTCGTTAAACCTCACGAACTGTATCAGAGCACTGCTGAAGCCAGTCCCTTAAGGTGCCGGAGCCAAGTTCCGGGTCCAAAGACCCCCCTGCAGTCAAGCCTGCCCGACGTGTCAAGAAGAAAGGCAAGGCCTTCCGAGAGCATGCTGGGCGATTCTTTCTCATGCGTTCCAGGCCAAGCTGTGCTCGTCAAACAAAATCCCTAAGTTTACTCCAATGCGCCCGAAGCCCTACATAAACCGTTAGCCTCAAAGTCGGGAACAACACCTTCTAGTCTTACCAAGGACCCTACTTAAACCCCGCGCCCTTTTCCTAAGCCCATGAAACCTGCACTCCGTCTAAAGCCTTCCCAGGAGCACAGGCCGCTGCGTGTGGAGTCTGTTGAAGAATCGGAAAGCAGCCAAGGGCTCCGCTTGTGCTCCTGAGCAAAGTGCAGAAGTTGTGTCCCAGAAGCTCGAGCATGTGGACGCCAGCTGCTTCTTCGGTGCTGACTCTGGTCCGGCTCTACAGGCAGGGGCCAAAGCTGTTGGTGCTGTGGCCAGTGCTGCGAAGCATGGACAGGAGATTCTTATCCCTTTCCTGTCGTTGCGGAAAAAGAACCTGACAAAGGAGCAAGTCAACACCATGAGGAAGTTTGCTTGCAAGACTTGGAAGAATTCTGTTGTCAAAGACAACAAAAAGACATTCCAGATCTTGGGCGGAGATAATGCGGCAGAGGGAGTCTTTAGCCAGGGCAAAGCCCAGCTGAGGACAACTAACAAGCTCGGGCGAACTAATGCTGCTGGAGCCTCTAAAGCTTTTTTGGCAGCTCAGTATGTGCTTCACAAGCCTGGACTCAATAGTCTTTTGCAAGCTTTTCGCACCTTTAAAGCTTATCATTTGGATAGGCTTGGTGCTGATCCTTATGAGCAGCTGCACGACAAGGAGCCTTGGTCGATAGTTTGAACTTCACAAAAAAGCACACCAGTTCATAGAGCAAAACTTCTGCCAAAATCAGCCGAAATCCTCCGACATGCACGAAGTCCCACGCTGGCCAAGCAAATCGACTTCAAGGCTCTTGCAAGCCCTTGAAAGGGCTTAAAGCCGAGGTGGCTATTTTTGAAAAAGTAGCCACCTGGACTTCAGGACGTTTCTCTTCTTGCAACACTGCGAAAGTGCCGCGCCTGCCAGCAAAAGCAGCATTTGCGGGGAGCTCCTACGGCCGTGCCTGCGGCACAACGCCCGGTTCGAGCGGGGTTTAGGGCCTGTGCATTTTAGGGTTTAGGGTTTAGGGGCATTTGCATTTGAATTCATGGGGTTGAGGGTTTAGGAGGTCGGGTTTAGGGAAGGTTAGGGTTTAGGTTAGGGTCATGTGCATTTCCATTCTTGGTTTAAGTGCGTGAGCATGGGGTTTATTTTAGAGTTTAGGGCCTATGCTGAAACGACCTGGTGTTATTTCTGAAGAATCCGTCCCACATCTCTGATCATGTGTGCATGTTTGCTGAAAATGGTGTTTCCTGCGTTGAACCATGGCGCCTGAAAATCCCATCACCCTATATGTCAGTATGTAGATATGTATTCGTGTTGAGAGCTGCCACTTGTCATAGTATTAAGGCTTGATATTTTCAGGCCGTCATTTATTCATGGTTTATGGCACTGTTCAGGACTTGATTCTCCGTCTATCGTGATCTGCCATCCTGATATTCCTTGTTGAAACTGAATGGTTTTTCTGTATCTAGTCATCGTGTTGATGGTTTTGTGTTTGCCACTTGTCGTTGTCACTTAATTCTCTTTTGGATATGCCACTGGTCATTTCTTATCAGATCACCATCATATTATGGCTTTGGATTCTCGGGGCTCCTGTCGGTCATTCGTTCGAAGATAGTGGAGTTGCTGGTGTACCATCCATCAGCTATTGTCATAGTTTGAGGTCGCTTGGGAAGACGACTGTTGATCAGAATAGAGAATACGGTGGCTTCTCTGCAGCGTGCTGTAGTTGGCAGACTCTTGCACCGTGTGGTGCTGATCATCTACTATCTGATTATCTCCTGTTGAAGCCTTGGGCTTCGGGTGCGGCTTGTTCATGGGAGTGAGTCATCCCTTTAAAAGGGATCCCAGCTCCATGCGCATATGTCGCCATTTGAGGGCAACGGGGTCTGCCACCGAGCATACCCCTTTCGCTTGGTCATTTCAAATCCTACTTGTTCAGATCAGCGCCCTTGTGTGAAGGCGTCGGACCGTTCATCCCTGCTAGGGCTTGCTCCAGAATCTTGCTGCAAAGTTTGGGTTTTCGCGCGTCATTTCTCGTCTGTCGCCCATTATCTTTTGTTGAGGCTGCTAGGAGCTGCTAGGATCCAACCATCTCTAGCGTCGAAGGCCTGCCACCCAGCTATCCTGCTTAGCCTCATGCTGCGAAGGTTGTGGGTGTTGTTTCTCCAATCGTCCCTTCCGGTGTGTGGAGATTGTCACCCTTCATACGAAAACGATGAGCAAATCGATTTCTCGAAGATGCGGCGAGATTTGGAATCAGCGTGTCAGTGCCACTTTCGAATCAGAGTACTTCAGAGAATTTCGGTATGTGGCTTGTGCAGTAAGTAGTTGGAGGAAATTCGCATCTCTTTTACGCAAAAGCACGGATTAAAACCATTACACAGAAAAATCAGATAACCACAACCAGTCGTTTTCGTGACTAGTTTGATTCGCAAACCCGGAAAGTAGTTGGAATATCTTAAAGTCCAGCCGATTGTAACTCTTTGTAATGCTTGTATGTATTTGGTGATCTACCAGGTGAAGAAAAGAGGGGGCACCTACCTACTGAAACTTTTGAAAACAGCTAGAATATCTGCCCTCCATAGCAGACAGGGGAGTATCACCTAGGTTTTGATGTTTTTTTGTTGATTTTGATTCCCAACATGGAGAGAATCAAAAACTCCAATATAACATGAAAATATGCTTTCTATAGTAGATAAGGGGATATCTTTTACATAACTAGAATAATGACAATCAGCACGGTTTTTAATTCTCTTTCTAGTAGCAAGCCAGAACATCCAGCCTAATGTAGGAACCTAATTAAGAAACCTTGGGCCTTTATTAGGGTTCCGTTTACGAATCCTACTATTTTGGCGTTATAGGCCCAAATTTCTTAATCAGGTTCCCCCATAATTTTGGATTATTCTCAGTACTTCGATTGCACATATTGTAAAAACAGCAAATAGGGTGGACACTTCCCGAGACTCCCATCCAGGAGACATGTGTCTTAGTTCGCTTATTTACACAGGATCCAAAAATATTTGAAACAATGTAACAACTATATGCCTTCTATAGTAGATAGAGGGATTTCACGCTTCCAGGCGATCAAAACTGTCTCCATCATTCTGCATATGTAAACCAAGGGCAAATTCTTTTCTTTTGTCCTTCTCCGTGCATTCCCTCCCTGCACTCCCTTCGCTCTCTCTCGCCTTCCCTCCTGCTCCCCTCCCTCCCTTGCACGCTATCGCTGTCGTCCTATCTCACTCTCTGCACATGTGCTGAAGTCCTGAAGCAGGATGGGCGCCGAATGGCTGTTCATTTTTGCAGCGGCTCGCTTGTGCAGAAGCCAAAAAGCATTCGACACTGCAGTCGAATGTGTCTCTCTCTCTCTCTCTCTCTCTCTGTGCCTCTCTCTGAGGCGTACTGTTGCACTCAGAGCTAGCAGCTACCTATCGCCTCCTTGTGCAGCTGTTTTTCTCAGCAGCCGCACCTCCTGTGAAGCAGCAGGCCTTTCTGACCCTCCTGTCGGACGATGCGGTAACTGGTGCATTGCATTCAGGTCAGCTCCATGGCGCGATCGGCAGTGGTGCTGGCGGCACGAATCTTGGTGCCTGCGAGTCTTCACGAACTGGATCTACGCTTGTTTTCCTTTCCTGCAGATCGCCGGCTTCGGCCTCCTTAGCTGGCGCAGTGCCTTCGTGGCCCAAGGCTCCAACCAGGCTGAAGCGGGACAGAGGGTCGGGAGCATCGTGTGGATATGTGTGGATGTGCTGTGCACTGAGAGGCCAAGTCCAATGCGCACCTGGCCGGACACGGTGCTGCCAGCTCTTGGGCAGAGGTGACTCCCGACGAGGCAACAAAGTTTTGGGTTGAGGGCTTCCCAGCAATTACAGACATTCCAAGCCCATTCTGAATTCGAGGAGCCAGCGTCCCCTCTCTCTGTCGACGGGCTGCTGCGCTTCGCTGCTGGGGCCATGCTGGGCCTGGCCTTGGTTGCCGGCACTGCGGGTCCTGCCAGGGCCGATGTCGAGGCCGGCGCTGGCCAGCTGCCAGCATTCCTGGTCTCTGATCTCATGTCTGGGTATGTCTTTGTGTGACTCTAAGCTACAAAGATGGTCGCCAGGATGTGGTGATCCCTGTTGATGACAAGGGCAAGACCACCACTTTGACCAAGGCATGCAGCAAGACCCTCCCTCCGTTCGCCTCGGTTTAAGTTGAATGAGTCAGGAGCAGCTCGTGCGCGGCAAGCGTCTGTTCAACGCAGCCTGCGCCTCTTGCCACGTCGGAGGTGGTACCCGCACCAACCAGAATCATGGCTTCATCGGAGCAGCGCGATTGTGCATGCACAGAAACGATGAATCCAAAGCGTTTGGATGCTGCTGAGGAACGTCGGCCTGGCCATCGAGGAGCTCAGCGGTGCGCAGCCCAACCGCGCCTCCGTCGAAGGCTAGGAGCTTGGGTGGCGCTCTCCACTAGACCAGTCGACCTCTCCGGTTGTGAGTTCAGGCTTGGTGGACTACCTGAACAACCCCACCACGTACGACGGCACTGTGCTCAGTATACATGCGAGTCGCAAGAGTGTGGCAACTGCTTTTCTTGCGCCTGCAAGTCTTCTCGCTCTTCTTGCCTGGTAAGGTCTGAAGGACATCTCCGAGGTCCACCCATCCATCAAGGGCGGTGACATCTGGCCCAAGATGCGCTCCATGAAGCAGCAGGAGTGGGGCGAAAAACTAGAATCTTCAAAAGAGGGCGGCTTGCCATGATCCATGTGCTGACTGCGTTCTAGTCACAAGTGCAAGTGCGTTGGGTGTGTGTGTGTGTGTCCACACCCTGCGAGGACTTGCCAAGACCTCGGCGTTTCTGTGAGTTTCTCGCTGTCGTCATGCTTTCCGCGACAGCTCAGTCCAGGTACGACATGTCCGCGTACATCCTCTATCAGAACCAGACCATCCCGGAGAAGTGGGGTGGTAGTCTCGGAGTTTCAGTTCCAGGACGGTTCGGGTGGTTGTGTGCTGTCCCACTTCGTTGCGACGAGGTGGCGGCAAGACCTACTACTAGGCGGGACTGCGTAGACACTCCGGTTGTTCGGCTGTGTCTGCTCCCGAAGCCAAAGCTCGGACTGCAAGTTGTCGAGTCACCCCGACTGTCCGGACCCAGGATGGGCGCCGAATGGCTGTTCATTTTTGCAGCGGCTCGCTTGTGCGGAAGCCAAAAAGCATTCGACACTGCAGTCGAATGCGTCGCTCTCTCTCTCTCTCTCTTTGCCTCTCTCTGGTTGCACTCAGAGCTAGCAGCTAGAAGCTCCGCGTGTCTGTTGCCAGCCGTTCCGTGTGAGCAGCCTATCGCCTCCTTGTGCAGCTGTTTTTCTCAGCAGCCGCACCTCCTGTGAAGCAGCAGGCCTTTCTGACCCTCCTGTCGGACGATGCGGTAACTGGTGCATTGCATTCAGGTCAGCTCCATGGCGCGATCGGCAGTGGTGCTGGCGGCACGAATCTTGGTGCCTGCGAGTCTTCACGAACTGGATCTACGCTTGTTTTCCTTTCCTGCAGATCGCCGGCTTCGGCCTCCTTAGCTGGCGCAGTGCCTTCGTGGCCCAAGGCTCCAACCAGGCTGAAGCGGGACAGAGGGTCGGGAGCATCGTGTCGATATGTGTGGATGTGCTGTGCACTGAGAGGCCAAGTCCAATGCGCACCTGGCCGGACACGGTGCTGCCAGCTCTTGGGCAGAGGTGACTCCCGACGAGGCAACAAAGTTTTGGGTTGAGGGCTTCCCAGCAATTACAGACATTCCAAGCCCATTCTGAATTCGAGGAGCCAGCGTCCCCTCTCTCTGTCGACGGGCTGCTGCGCTTCGCTGCTGGGGCCATGCTGGGCCTGGCCTTGGTTGCCGGCACTGCGGGTCCTGCCAGGGCCGATGTCGAGGCCGGCGCTGGCCAGCTGCCAGCATTCCTGGTCTCTGATCTCATGTCTGGGTATGTCTTTGTGTGACTCTAAGCTACAAAGATGGTCGCCAGGATGTGGTGATCCCTGTTGATGACAAGGGCAAGACCACCACTTTGACCAAGGCATGCAGCAAGACCCTCCCTCCGTTCGCCTCGGTTTAAGTTGAATGAGTCAGGAGCAGCTCGTGCGCGGCAAGCGTCTGTTCAACGCAGCCTGCGCCTCTTGCCACGTCGGAGGTGGTACCCGCACCAACCAGAATCATGGCTTCATCGGAGCAGCGCGATTGTGCATGCACAGAAACGATGAATCCAAAGCGTTTGGATGCTGCTGAGGAACGTCGGCCTGGCCATCGAGGAGCTCAGCGGTGCGCAGCCCAACCGCGCCTCCGTCGAAGGCTAGGAGCTTGGATGGCGCTCTCCACTAGACCAGTCGACCTCTCCGGTTGTGAGTTCAGGCTTGGTGGACTACCTGAACAACCCCACCACGTACGACGGCACTGTGCTCAGTATACATGCGAGTCGCAAGAGTGTGGCAACTGCTTTTCTTGCGCCTGCAAGTCTTCTCGCTCTTCTTGCCTGGTAAGGTCTGAAGGACATCTCCGAGGTCCACCCATCCATCAAGGGCGGTGACATCTGGCCCAAGATGCGCTCCATGAAGCAGCAGGAGTGGGGCGAAAAGCTAGAATCTTCAAAAGAGGGCGGCTTGCCATGATCCATGTGCTGACTGCGTTCTAGTCACAAGTGCAAGTGCGTTGGGTGTGTGTTGTGTGTGTGTCCACACCCTGCGAGGACTTGCCAAGACCTCGGCATTTCTGTGAGTTTCTCGCTGTCGTCATGCTTTCCGAGACAGCTCAGTCCAGGTACGACATGTCCGCGTACATCCTCTATCAGAACCAGACCATCCCGGAGAAGTGGGGTGGTAGCCTTGGAATCCTGGAAGTATAGGCAGATCAGAGAAGGGCGGCTGCCTTGTATGCGAGTGAGTTGCATGAATGAGGTGGTGGCAAGACCTACTACTGAGCTGACAGCACTTCAGCACTGCTGGTTAATGACTTTAGACTTTAGAGACTGTCGCGCCCATGGCCTCAAAGCCATTCTCTTGAGCGGGACCGAAGATGTTTCGGATCCAAGAAGCGGAGTGTAGGTTTTTCCAAAAGGGAGGAGGCAAGGCACGTGTCGAGTGACGCGCTTCGGCGAGGAGCTGTTGGGGGAGGACAGTTTTTTTTGTGCCGGCCACGATGGCAGATGGGTGCACAGCAACCTGCTGGGAGCTCACGCTCTTACTGCTTGGAGGTCGAAGAAACGAGCCTTTGTGTGTGTGTGTGTGTGTGTGTGAATGTGTGCGTGCCGGAATGTGCTGGGAGGCTGGCGCCTCAGCAAGCTTCAGCAACCGGCACTTGATGCATGTCCAGCCGTCCTGGCCCCTCAGCTGCACTCCCCCTGTAGAGCGTGGGCAGCTTGAAGCATGGCGCAGCGTGCAGCAGCACTGTTGGCAGCTCTCGACTCAGCACGGCTGAGTGCAGGCTGCAATGCACAATGTCAGTGACACCTATCCGAGGTGGCCGGCTTTGGCCTCCTGAGTCTGCAGAGAGTTTTTGTTGCCCAGGGCAGTACTGAGGCTGGGCGGCTTTTGGTGGCTCACTGCATCTGAAAGCAACGAGCTGTGTCAGGTGACCTCTAGCCATCCTGAGTCAGGACATGGTTCCAGCTCTTGGATGGAGCTGCAGACCCAAGAGGCACTGCTGACGAGGTCCAGGTTGTTGCCTCATGACCGCTTCTGCAAAGGCGTCGACCACGACCACAGCCTTTGACGGGCTGCTGCGCTTCGCTGCTGGGGCCATGCTGGGCCTGGCCTTGGTTGCCGGCACTGCGGGTCCTGCCAGGGCCGATGTCGAGGCCGGCGCTGGCCAGCTGCCAGCATTCCTGGTCTCTGATCTCATGTCTGGGTATGTCTTTGTGTGACTCTAAGCTACAAAGATGGTCGCCAGGATGTGGTGATCCCTGTTGATGACAAGGGCAAGACCACCACTTTGACCAAGGCATGCAGCAAGACCCTCCCTCCGTTCGCCTCGGTTTAAGTTGAATGAGTCAGGAGCAGCTCGTGCGCGGCAAGCGTCTGTTCAACGCAGCCTGCGCCTCTTGCCACGTCGGAGGTGGTACCCGCACCAACCAGAATCATGGCTTCATCGGAGCAGCGCGATTGTGCATGCGCAGAAACGATGAATCCAAAGCGTTTGGATGCTGCTGAGGAACGTCGGCCTGGCCATCGAGGAGCTCAGCGGTGCGCAGCCCAACCGCGCCTCCGTCGAAGGCTAGGAGCTTGGGTGGCGCTCTCCACTAGACCAGTCGACCTCTCCGGTTGTGAGTTCAGGCTTGGTGGACTACCTGAACAACCCCACCACGTACGACGGCACTGTGCTCAGTATACATGCGAGTCGCACGAGTGTGGCAACTGCTTTTCTTGCGCCTGCAAGTCTTCTCGCTCTTCTTGCCTGGTAAGGTCTGAAGGACATCTCCGAGGTCCACCCATCCATCAAGGGCGGTGACATCTGGCCTAAGATGCGCTCCATGAAGCAGCAGGAGTGGGGCGAAAAGCTAGAATCTTTAAAAGAGGGCGGCTTGCCATGATCCATGTGCTGACTGCGTTCTAGCCACAAGTGCAAGTGTGTTGTGTGTGTGTCCACACCCTGCGAGGACTTGCCAAGACCTCGGCATTTCTGTGAGTTTCTCGCTGTCGTCATGCTTTCCGAGACAGCTCAGTCCAGGTACGACATGTCCGCGTACATCCTCTATCAGAACCAGACCATCCCGGAGAAGTGGGGTGGTAGCCTTGGAATCCTGGAAGTATAGGCAGATCAGAGAAGGGCGGCTGCCTTGTATGCGAGTGAGTTGCATGAATGAGGTGGTGGCAAGACCTACTACTGAGCTGACAGCACTTCAGCACTGCTGGTTAATGACTTTAGACTTTAGAGACTGTCGCGCCCATGGCCTCAAAGCCATTCTCTTGAGCGGGACCGAAGATGTTTCGGATCCAAGAAGCGGAGTGTAGGTTTTTCCAAAAGGGAGGAGGCAAGGCACGTGTCGAGTGACGCGCTTCGGCGAGGAGCTGTTGGGGGAGGACAGTTTTTTTTGTGCCGGCCACGATGGCAGATGGGTGCACAGCAACCTGCTGGGAGCTCACGCTCTTACTGCTTGGAGGTCGAAGAAACGAGCCTTTGTGTGTGTGTGTGTGTGTGTGTGTGTGTGCGTGCCGGAATGTGCTGGGAGGCTGGCGCCTCAGCAAGCTTCAGCACCCGGCACGTGATGCATGTCCAGCCGTCCTGGCCCCTCAGCTGCACTCCCCCTGTAGATCGTGGGCAGCTTGAAGCATGGCGCAGCGTGCAGCAGCACTGTTGGCAGCTCTCGACTCAGCACGGCTGAGTGCAGGCTGCAATGCACAATGTCAGTGACACCTATCCGAGGTGGCCGGCTTTGGCCTCCTGAGTCTGCAGAGAGTTTTTGTTGCCCAGGGCAGTACTGAGGCTGGGCGGCTTTTGGTGGCTCACTGCATCTGAAAGCAACGAGCTGTGTCAGGTGACCTCTAGCCATCCTGAGTCAGGACATGGTTCCAGCTCTTGGATGGAGCTGCAGACCCAAGAGGCACTGCTGACGAGGTCCAGGTTGTTGCCTCATGACCGCTTCTGCAAAGGCGTCGACCACGACCACAGCCTTTGACGGGCTGCTGCGCTTCGCTGCTGGGGCCATGCTGGGCCTGGCCTTGGTTGCCGGCACTGCGGGTCCTGCCAGGGCCGATGTCGAGGCCGGCGCTGGCCAGCTGCCAGCATTCCTGGTCTCTGATCTCATGTCTGGGTATGTGTTTGTGTGAATCTAAGCTACAAAGATGATCGCCAGGATGTGGTGATCCCTGTTGATGACAAGGGCAAGACCACCACTTTGACCAAGGCATGCAGCAAGACCCTCCCTCCGTTCGCCTCGGTTTAAGTTGAACGAGTCAGGAGCAGCTCGTGCGCGGCAAGCGTCTGTTCAACGCAGCCTGCGCCTCTTGCCACGTCGGAGGTGGTACCCGCACCAACCAGAATCATGGCTTCATCGGAGCAGCGCGATTGTGCATGCACAGAAACGATGAATCCAAAGCGTTTGGATGCTGCTGAGGAACGTCGGGCTGGCCATCGAGGAGCTCAGCGGTGCGCAGCCCAACCGCGCCTCCGTCGAAGGCTAGGAGCTTGGGTGGCGCTCTCCACTAGACCAGTCGACCTCTCCGGTTGTGAGTTCAGGCTTGGTGGACTACCTGAACAACCCCACCACGTACGACGGCACTGTGCTCAGTATACATGCGAGTCGCACGAGTGTGGCAACTGCTTTTCTTGCGCCTGCAAGTCTTCTCGCTCTTCTTGCCTGGTAAGGTCTGAAGGACATCTCCGAGGTCCACCCATCCATCAAGGGCGGTGACATCTGGCCTAAGATGCGCTCCATGAAGCAGCAGGAGTGGGGCGAAAAGCTAGAATAACCCCAACAGCGGAATGGCTGTCGTCGGGCTCAGATGAACGGGTGCCAGAAAAGCTCAAACAGCTGTAGATGCAGGCATTGAACAAAAGATTCTGATTCGCTTAAGGTGAGCGCGTGCAGTAGGATATTCGGGTTTAGGGAAGTCCAGATCTGCTGCAACGCAGGCCAAATGCGTTTGGCAAGCCTCGGGAAATGCATTCGGGCTCGGTCTGAAGCTTCGGAGCTGAATGACAGCCCTGGAGTGGGAGCAGGAGGACATTAGGAAGGCTGAGAAAGCTGCAAAATGCGCTTGTCAAGTCTTGGACAATGCTTTTGGGGCCGTTGGATACCGAAGCAAAGCGTGTGCAGCAGGATTTGGTGTTTAGCGACGGCATTGAGGATTAGGACTGCTGCAACGCAGGCTAAATGCGACGGAGGCCAAATGCGTTTACCAGGCCTCGGGAAATGCGTTTGGGCTTGTTTTGAAGCTTCCGGAAGTGAATTACAGCCCGGGACTGGGACCAGGAGGGGCATTAGCAAGGCTAAGAAAGCTGCTGTAAAATGCGGTTTTCAAGGCTTGGACGGCCCCGGAGTGGGAGCAGGAGGGGCCTTAGCAAGGCTGAGAAAGCTGCAAAATGCATTTGTCAAGTCTTGGACAATGCTTTTGGGGCCGTTGGATACCGAAGCAAAGCGTGTGCCGCAGGATTTTCGGGTTTAGTGACGGCATGGAGGTTGAGCACTGCTGCAACGCAGGCCAAATGCGTTTAGCAAGCCTCGGGAAATGCATTTGGGCTCGGCTTGAAGCTTCCGGAGGTGATTTACAGCCCGGGACTGGGGCCAGGAGGGGCATTAGCAAGGCTGAGAAAGTTGTAAAATGTGGTTTCCAAGGCTTGGACAATGCATTTGGGCTGTTGGTTTCCGTGCACAACAGGATCCCCAATTTCAGGGACGGTATTCAAGTCCAGATCTGCTGCAACGCAGGCCAAATGCGTTTACCGGGCATCGGGAAATGCATTTGGGCTCGCTTTGAAGCTTCCGAAGGTGAGTTACAGCCCGGGACTGGGACCAGGAAGGGCATTAGCAAGGCTAAGAACGCTGCAAAATGTGGTTTTCAAGGCTTGGACAATGCATTTGGGGCTGCTGGATACTCGTACCAAAGTAAAGCGTGTGCAGCATTATTTTCGGGTTTAGCGACGGCATGGAGGTTGAGCACTGTTGCAACGCAGGCCAAGTGCGTTTAGCAGGCCTCGCGAAATTCATTTGGGCTCGGTCTGAAGCTTCGGAGCTGAATGACAGCCCTGGAGTGGGAGCAGGAGGACATTAGGAAGGCTGAGAAAGCTGCAAAATGAACTTGTCAAGTCTTGGACAATGCTTTTGGGGCCGTTGGATACCGAAGCAAAGCGTGTGCCGCAGGATTCTCGGTTGTAGGGACGGCATTCAAGTTTAGATCTGCTGCAACGGAGGCCAAGTGCGTCTACCAGGCCTCGGAAATTGCATTTGGGCTCGGTTTGAAGCTTCGGGCGCTGAATTACAGCCCGGGACTGGGACCAGCATGGGCGTGAGCAAGGCTGAGAAGCTGGAAAATGCGCTTTTAAAGGCTTGAGAAATGCGTTTGGGGGTATTGGCGGCCCAAGCAAAGCGCGTGCAGCAGGATTTTCGGGTTTAGGGACGGCATTCAGGTCCAGATCTGCTGCAACGCAAGCCAAATGTGCCGAACCTGCTGGAACTTGCCCCGGAACTTGCCCCGCAACAACACCGGAACTTGCTTCAGAACCTCGCCGGAACCTCCCCCAGAACCTGCCGGAACCTGCCTCGCCGGAACCTGCCGGAACTTGCCCCGCAACATCACCGGAACTTGCTTCAGAACCTCGCCGGAACCTGCCCGGAACCTTCCCGGAACCTGCCGGAACCTGCCGGAACCTGCCGGAACCTGCCCGGAACTTGCCCCGCAACGCGTCACCGGAACCTGCTTCGGAACATGCCCCGGAACCGCTCCGGAACCTGCAGGAACCTGCCGAAAGCTGTACCGGAACTTGCGTTGCAACATCACCGGAACCTGCTTCGGAACCTCACCGGAACCTGCCGGAACCTGCCCCGGAACCGCTCCGGAACCTGCGGAACCTGCCCAACCTTCCCCCGCAACATCACCGGAACCTGCTTCGGAACCTCGCCGGAACCTGCCCGGAACCTCCCCGGAACCTGCCCCGGAACTTGCCCCAGGCCTCGCCCCAATCTGCCCCAAACCTTATTTCGGCTAAAGAACCCAGAGCTTACGGTGTTGGGGAAAAGGAGGGCGGCTTGCCAAAATCCATGTGCTGACTGCGTTCTAGTCACAAGTGCAAGTGTGTTGTGTGCGTGTGTGTGTGTGTGTGTCCACACCCTGCGAGGACTTGCCAAGACCTCGGCGTTTCTGTGAGTTTCTCGCTGTCGTCATGCTTTCCGAGTCAGCTCAGTCCAGGTACGACATGTCCGCGTACATCCTCTATCAGAACCAGACCATCCCGGAGAAGTGGGGTGGTAGCCTTGGGGCGATGTTGAGAAGCAGCAGCGTGCCTTCTGATGCACCTGCCTGGATTCCTCTGCCAGCGTATGCGTTGCCAAGGCGGAGGCAAGACCTATTACTGAAAGCTTGTTTCCCAGTAGCGAGCTTTGTGGGCTGTCTGCGTAGCAGCTAGCCAGCTGGCGGCGAGACTTTCCTTTTCGAAGAGTGGCGCTCCGCCGTTGGCTCCTTAGCCGAGCTTGACAGCTTCGTCGCAGCCCTATGGAAGCCAGTAGGCCGCAGTGCAGCCGCACGGTTGCAGAAAGGCACAACGACATACTGTCGTGCCGGTGACCCCAAAGCGCCAAGAAAGGATGTTGGCACGTGCAACGGTGGGCTGGACAGTTTGGCAAGCTTCAAAACCCAGCACGTGATGCATGTCCAGCCGTCCTGGCCCCTCAGCTGCACTCCCCCTGTAGAGCGTGGGCAGCTTGAAGCATGGCGCAGCGTGCAGCAGCACTGTTGGCAGCTCTCGACTCAGCACGGCTGAGTGCAGGCTGCAATGCACAATGTCAGTGACACCTATCCGAGGTGGCCGGCTTTGGCCTCCTGAGTCTGCAGAGAGTTTTTGTTGCCCAGGGCAGTACTGAGGCTGGGCGGCTTTTGGTGGCTCACTGCATCTGAAAGCAACGAGCTGTGTCAGGTGACCTCTAGCCATCCTGAGTCAGGACATGGTTCCAGCTCTTGGATGGAGCTGCAGACCCAAGAGGCACTGCTGACGAGGTCCAGGTTGTTGCCTCATGACCGCTTCTGCAAAGGCGTCGACCACGACCACAGCCTTTGACGGGCTGCTGCGCTTCGCTGCTGGGGCCATGCTGGGCCTGGCCTTGGTTGCCGGCACTGCGGGTCCTGCCAGGGCCGATGTCGAGGCCGGCGCTGGCCAGCTGCCAGCATTCCTGGTCTCTGATCTCATGTCTGGGTATGTCTTTGTGTGACTCTAAGCTACAAAGATGGTCGCCAGGATGTGGTGATCCCTGTTGATGACAAGGGCAAGACCACCACTTTGACCAAGGCATGCAGCAAGACCCTCCCTCCGTTCGCCTCGGTTTAAGTTGAATGAGTCAGGAGCAGCTCGTGCGCGGCAAGCGTCTGTTCAACGCAGCCTGCGCCTCTTGCCACGTCGGAGGTGGTACCCGCACCAACCAGAATCATGGCTTCATCGGAGCAGCGCGATTGTGCATGCACAGAAACGATGAATCCAAAGCGTTTGGATGCTGCTGAGGAACGTCGGCCTGGCCATCGAGGAGCTCAGCGGTGCGCAGCCCAACCGCGCCTCCGTCGAAGGCTAGGAGCTTGGATGGCGCTCTCCACTAGACCAGTCGACCTCTCCGGTTGTGAGTTCAGGCTTGGTGGACTACCTGAACAACCCCACCACGTACGACGGCACTGTGCTCAGTATACATGCGAGTCGCACGAGTGTGGCAACTGCTTTTCTTGCGCCTGCAAGTCTTCTCGCTCTTCTTGCCTGGTAAGGTCTGAAGGACATCTCCGAGGTCCACCCATCCATCAAGGGCGGCGACATCTGGCCTAAGATGCGCTCCATGAAGCAGCAGGAGTGGGGCGAAAAGCTAGAATCTTTAAAAGAGGGCGGCTTGCCATGATCCATGTGCTGACTGCGTTCTAGTCACAAGTGCAAGTGTGTTGGTGTTGGTGTGTGTGTGTGTGTGTGTCCACACCCTGCGAGGACTTGCCAAGACCTCGGCGTTTCTGTGAGTCTCTCGCTCTCGTCATGCTTTTCCGAGTCAGCTCAGTCCAGGTACGACATGTCCGCGTACATCCTCTATCAGAACCAGACCATCCCGGAGAAGTGGGGTGGTAGCCTTGGAGCAACAGGCTTGACTCTCGAATGCGGAATGCCTGTGAGCTGAGTGGTTGAGGCGGTGGCAAGACGTACTACTGAGCAGTCAGGCACTTCACATGCATGTCGATAATACCGCGGTTGTGGATATGTCGTTCTTTGTGAGGCGGTTTGGGCAAAAGGCCCGAGAAGTGCAGCCGGTGAGGGCAGGTACTTTTTTCCCAGCCCGCATCGCGAGCTGGACAAACGAGGTTGTGCGCTTCTTTTTGGGCTGCATTTCTGCTCTTCCTTTCCGCCCCCACTGCTTCTACAGCAGTTCAAGCTGTCTTGCCCTCGCAAAATACTTGTTTCCGTGAGGACAACCGCGACGTTCACAGCCGCGTTGCGTCTCAGGAGGCTTGTGCCTTTGTTCAGTAAGTCAGCTCATGCAGCCTTGCAGCTTGTGGTCAACATCTTCCGCCGTTTAAAAAGAAGTAGCGTACTAAGTAGTGGCACAAGGGAGACGGTAGGTAGCTGTGCGTGTCTGCGGAATGGGAGTCTGGCAGTCCGTTGCAAGCCCTGGCAGTGGTGTGCATGCAGCGCCTGCCGACCCTGACATTCTCATCTCCGGGGCCGGCATCGCCGGTTTAGCCTTGGCCAGAAAACTGGAGCAGTTAGGCTTCAAGTCCGTTTGGATTCTGGAAGCCGACGACTGCCTGGAGAGTCGTGCGCAGGGATACAGCTTAACCATACAGCAGCCTGGTCAAAAGGCTCTGAAGAGACTTTGCCGACATCAAAGCACGAAGTGTAGTTCTCCTATACCAAAATTTTGAAGTCTTTTCGGAGCCGGGGTGTCAGCAAAATGGGGTCGAGTCAGGAGTTTTGGGCTTCTGGATGCGGTGAGAAGCTGCTCCAAGTTTGGCGGTGGAGGCCAGCATTTCGTGAATGCGCTGGACGGCTCGATCATTCGACGCGTGGGGGTGCGCCCTGGCCCTGGCCCAACAAAGCGCAACAGTCGCTGCAATCTCTATGTTCCTCGCCAGACGTTGCGGAGTCTTTTAGCGAGGTCATTGACATCCACTAAAATTCTCTTTTCGGAAAGGGTCGAGTCGTTCCAGGAGTCAGATGGAGGTGTGACGGTTGAGTCAAGCAGCGGTCGGAAGCTGTCCTCTGCCTTGCTAGTGGGTTGCGACGGTGTCAACTCAGCCGTGCGGAAGCAGAAGCTCTCAGACAGCCTTCGGTTTCTCGGTGTGGGGATGATCAATGGAATTGCCAGCTCCAGCCCGGCTTTCTGCGATGCCGGCAGCCTGCACCTGCTTGACGGTACCCGTCGCTTGTTCATGAAGCCCTTTGAAGCCACAGGGGCCATGTGGCAGCTTACGTTCCCAGCAGAGCTTGGGCGGATTGAAGCGATCCGGGCCTTACCCAAGCAGGAGCTGCAGGCACTGGCCGAATCAGAAACCTCCTCTTGGTGCCCTGAGTTCCAGGCCATCATCCGACAGACCGATTCGTCGACTCTACGGGCAGGTGCTCTCTTTGACCGTGACCCGCTTTGCTGCGCAGCACACGTTGGCGCGCGGACCGCTGTCATTGGCGACGCTGCGCATCCCATGACTCCTTTCATTGGCCAAGGGGCCAACCAGGCCATGACAGACTCCATCCAGCTCGCCGAATCTTTGTCTTCTTGCAGGCAGGGGGTTTCGGCATCAACCGGCCACTTCCTTAGCAGTCCCGGTCGCATTCGCTCACACCCTGTGTCAGCCCCTGCAGGGATGAGTCTGGACGACTGGATGCCTCCTCAGTCCGGGTCGGGTTTGAGTCGCAGGGTCCCAGATGTGCTGAAGTCTCCAGTTCATTTTTCGATGATTGAGATGAGGATTTCCAATTTGTGAGCCTGACGTCCGCGAACAGTAGAGCGGTATCATATTACAAAGGACCGTCCGGCAAACGGGACCCTGGAAAGACAGGCACAAGCAACATGCACAGAAAGTAAGCGAAGTTGTTCGAGGTGTGTGAAAGCTTAGGTCGGTGTGGTAAACCGTCCTTTCAGAACCAAGGCTAGGTCCCAGGTTTGTGTGTCTGAATGCGTTCTAAGCCAACAGACAAGGATGCTTCTCTTCTTGGTCCCCTACTGGCTTCATTCCACCAGAGCATGGCCGGCAGAGTGGCACCGCACGCCTCTTGGCCATTTTCGGGTTTAGGGTTTAGGGGATGTTCGAAACCAGGGTACTGTAAGCAGGGACTGGCTTTGGCGAAACTTTGGTGATTCTACGTCGTTATGCTTGACGGCTGACGGTGAGCCAAACCGATTCTCGTCACCGTTCGGCGAAGAGCAGCTTGGGAGATTTAACTGCCCGACGCTGGAGACTTCGTCCCTTGCACCTTGCGGCTCAGGTTCTGGAATCCCGTCGGCGGGCGCACTTTTGCCATACACCTGGTGCTTTGGGAAAGAAAGACATTACATCATACTAATCCATCGCACGCTGTTCTGCGTGTACAGTGTACAGAAATGCGCAGCGGGCCGTAGGCCAGGTGCTCTTGCAGCAGCTCGTCACGAGGGCAGTCAGCTGACAGCATCCTTGCGTTGTTTGGAAAATGCCGGAACCATTCAAGAGCAGCTTGCGGGCAGTGGGCAGCAGATTCCAGCTTCCAAGGAGGGCGTCGGGAGATAAAAGTAACACACAATGGCAGAAACATTGCAGTCAGTCTGCCTGGTGCAGGAACAAATCCGAGCTCTTCGGACTCTCTTTGAGACGCGCGAGGCCACGCGAGCTGTCGTGACTGCGCTTTGATGACTTGCACCCCTGTGGCGGAGGAGCACTTGCGCCTCCTGGCAGAGCGTGTAGAGCGAAGCGACTGGGACGTAAAGCTTGAGCAGATCCGGCAGGCCGACAGACTGAGCTTTGGAAACTCGTGAGATTCTGAGATCTCTAGACTCGGCAGGCTCTTCAGGACAGCAACAAGCAGAGAACTCTGGAAGCCGAAAGGCTTGAGCTCCTCTCGAAGAAGCCGGACCCTTATTCAAAGTCTGCTCCGCTTGCGCGAAGAGTGAAAGAAAGTTGTCGCCAGGGTGGAGGACCAAGAGCAAGTCCACGACGACCTTCAGCGGGCGGACAGCTTGAAATTTTGCTTTCAGCTGGGATGGCTTCCTTGCGGCCAGAGAGCTTCAAGTCTCGCCAAGGAGCTGGCCTCTCATGCCAGCGGCAAGCAGGTGGGAAGAAGCATGGGCTGGTCGGAAGAGAAAGAGTGTCTGGTGTGTAGGGAGGATTTATAGCTGATATCTGCTGATGAAAAGAACTTCTGCACTCCGCTTTGGGAAGCACAGTGGGGCTGAGACTGGGTGCGACAACAGGACGCTGAAATGGCGGCTGCCGTCGCAGGGCTGGAGGCACCTTGCCATTTTGACACGCAGTTCTGTTTCACTCATCTCTCGCGTGATAAGCCCGCTGTAACATTGTCTTCATGACTTGTGCCGAGCCGCGCTGCAGGATCAGCTTAAGACCCTTGGCCTGGAGCTGCAGGACATCCAACCACATGCACCAACTCGCAGCTAGATAATGGCTCGGAAGAAGACAGCACGGTGGACTGCCGCAGCTCCAGGAGCTTCGAGATCATGATGATCTCGGTCCTCGAGTGGCCGACTTGCTCTCACAACTACGGGACCCAGAATGCGAAGTGCTGTCATTCGTGGCCTGTTCAATTTCATTCCGAAGCGACTTCAGCTGCATGCCAGGAGATTGCTCCCAAGGTCAGTAACTCGGGACCTCCCCACAAGACTGGTCCAATTGGTGGCCCAGCCCTGCAGGTGATAGAGCAGGAGAAGTCCATCAGGTGCAGACGGATCAGAGAATTGGATATTATGCAAGGAGCAGCTTTAGAAGGATTTTACATTGGCACAGTGCAAGGCTGCTGCAAACCAGCGAGCCTTTCCAGAAAGAGATCCGCTTGTTGCAGGAGGAGGACGGGTGCATGACCAACTCCTTAGAGCTTTTTGTCAGTTCTTGGTGCAGCTCCTGCCTGCGTTTTGGACCCGTCCCGAATCAGATCGGCACGCTGCGATCCAGCATCGCGTCCAAGAGCTCCTCCAGCAGCTTCCCGAGCTGCGGACTCCCTGCAAGCTCCTGATGGTTCATGAGCCCTCAGGCACAGATGCGGTGTCTGAAAAGATCAAAGAGGCTCAGGGCTGAGCTATCAGGGGTGCGTGGTCCCAACGCACCTGGCATGCAGAACAGCAGGAATTGATGAAAAGCCACGCAGAGCTGCGTGAGCAGATGGCCGCCTCTGCCCAGGTGGCTCCGGAGCCTTTTACTGCCGGCATGTGCCCCCCCCCCCCCACATTGACATGCCCTGTAGGTGACGGCGCAGCTCCGCGAGCTTCAAGAGACGACAGCCACAGACCTGAGGCAACAAGTCGGGGAGCCTGAAGCCAAGTTGCACCCCGCTTTCATCCTGCGGGCTCCTCCCTTCGAGTCGAATCCGAGGTTGAAGACCAGCTGCGAGAACGCTGTAGAGAAGGTTCAGACGGAGTGGAAAGACCACCTGACAGGCCGGGTGATGGCTTCGAGGTTGCTGCTCGGGCCCAGGCCAAGTCTTGTCCAGGACTGGAGAAGAGCTTCAAGCAGTTCAAAGCTGAGGCTCACAGCCAGGAGGAATCTGCTGAGCTAGTCAGCCTATTTCGCATCGTCTCTGTCAGAGCGTCAGGAGAGCCTGCAAAGCCTCCAGTCGCAGCTGGCACCCCTTCAGGCGCCACTCGGATTCTCCTAGCATCTGGTCACGGCGTGTCCGGCTCAGGCTGACGGCCCTGACGAGAAGTGGCTTCAGCTCCAGCAGGACAGATTCCGAGCAACGACCGAGCTCAATGAGCATGAACGCCAGACAGGATGTGTCAGGGGAGCTCAAGGAACACCGGCACAGAACAGAGGAGAGCCAGAAGGACACGGATGGTTCACACCGGGTCACCGGGACGAACAACTTGCCTTTGCTGGTGCAGCGCCAGGAGTTGGCATCTGAGCTGTACCGGTTGGTGGAACAGAGCAAGTCAGACGTGAGGACGGAGCTTGCCAAAGCCTTGAAGGCAGGGCTGAAGACATGAGGGCACCGTGGATCTTTGCCGGACACGATCCTGCCAGGCTGTCCAGGGACCTGAACTGGAGCTACAGGAGATGCTGATCACAGCAAGAAAAGAGTTGAAGGGCGAGCTGGAAACTCTCCAGGACGAGCAAGCCAGTGCATGCCCAATGGCCCAAGCCCCAAGCCCACACGATCCTGAACTCACCATCTCTCTTGAGAGGATCTCCGCAGCAAGATGGAGGCAGCAGCTGCTGAAGACTCCAAGGTTCGGAAATCTGTGGCCTTTACCTGAACAAGCGTCGTGCTGCAAAAAAGGTCGCTGGAGACCAGGCGACGGAGTTTCGACATATCGTCGAGCAGCATGCAGCTCAACTGAAGTCCATGGAGGCCCCGGGTTGGCAGAGTGACTGTGTATAGTACTTGTACTCCCCGCATCTCGCAGGCTCAGCTGGAGTGCCAGAAGACTCTGAAAGAGGAGCTGGACAGTGCCAAGGCGACCTGCACTGTTTTTTTTTAAGTTCTGTGGCTTTTGACAAAGTGCAGATGCCAGGACCAAGTGGCCGAGTTGCAGAGTAGTACAAGTGTCGGCAGCTGAACGAGAAGCCCACGAATCATGAATGGACCTGCGTTTCGGGCAAAGTGTGTGCATGTTTTTCTACTGCAAGGTTCTTGTCAACCTGTCGCAGCTCATCTACGTAGATCAATTCCAACCCTGCTGCCTGCCATCGCCGTCATTATGTGTAGCCATGGTTGCAAAATTGCTCGATGAACCTTCTCTGCTCCGGCACGGCTGGAGTGGGCCTGTTCACAGCCGGGGTATGCACCTGTCGACTTATGGATGTGGGCATTGTGGAGTCTTGAACTTCCAGACTGCTCGGCAACTTGCCTGTTTGATGTCTCGTTCCGCTGTTTGTCTGTGCCTGCCAGTAGCACAAACCATCGTGCACATTCTCCTTCTCACCTGACTTGCGATTCCAGGCGAAGTGCTCCGGCAGCGGCTTCTCGCAAACCTAGGAGGCCCATGTGGTCTCACGGACTAGTGCTTGGTGGCGTGGTCCAGCTGGCACCTGGAAGGCAAAGTCAGAGGGCCGCAGGATTCCCAGGCCTGACCCATGTGGTGCTGTTGGGGAACTCAGGTGCAGCAAAGAGCCAGGAGTCGCACTCCTCGGAAAGTGGAGGAAGGAGCGGCGTCGTCCAGACCTGCACCAGTCACTAGTCGCCCTTGGATGCGAACGTGGCCAGGACTCGATGCTCTCCAGCCCACTGGCAACCTCGGGCTATCCGTGCGACAAGAGGTGGAAGATCGCTTGAGCGCATTGAGAGACAGGATGGCTGCTATCCGACAAGGGGACAAAGCTGCCCTGCAAAGGAGTTACCGAAACGGTTCAGAGTCTTGGTTTTGGCCTTCGAAGCCGATTTTTCTGATTACAACAAGAAAGGTTTGCAATCTGGAGAGGCAGATCTAGAGCTGCTAGTATGGAAGTGTGGCCGCCAAGGAGCTTCATGGCTCAGTACTCTGGTGCGACTCCGATCCAGAGGTGGCTTCCTGCGCTGACGTGCTGCGAGGATCTGGGCTGGCACTGCGCACCTTCACTGAGCCTGAGGCTCGCTGGCTGCCGCTTTGATGGCCACTTCGGGTTTTGTCGTTACAAGTAGGGCATCGTAGGATATTGTAGGATGCGAGCTAGGCGATTTGCGGTGGCACAGGCTCTGCTGGAAGCGTACGATGCCTTTCCACAAGACGTGCTTTGCGTTATGTCTTCCATGATGGAGGGCAACGGACGGAAGGAGCCCTCGTTTGTTCACGGCGTCGCCATGCAAGCGGACTGAACTGCAGCAACTGCGGCACAGGAGCGTGGTGCCATGAATGCGTTCGGCCTTTTCTCTGCAATTCGCAGCCGGGTGAAGGCGACAGAAGGCTTGGAACAGCCGCTCTTGGCAGTGATCTCTTGTTCTGCAGATGAAAATGCTGCTCGTGCAGCAGGCCGCTCGTCGTCGGAAACTTTTTTTTTTTTCTCTCTCTCTCTCTCTCTCTCTCTCTTCCGCTCGCTTTGAACTTGCGGTCTTCGCAGGTGCTGAAATTGTGGTTTTCGGCAGCCGGGCCAAGGCTCAAAACCTTGTGGCCGCTTGGCTGCAAGCTTCCCAGGGTGATGTGCCTGTCGGAATCAATTGAGTCTCGGAGTGTCTCGGCTCGGAGGTCACCCGGCTGCGAAAATCTCTTGGTCTCCAAGCGGGCTACGTCGGAAAGTGAGACAGGCAGGCAGATGCATGACGACCGAGACTCTGCCCTGAAGCAGGGTGAGTGAACTCATGGCCTTACACATCTTTGCACCATCTAACTGTGTAAAGCTGCGAACTGCCAAGAGGAGGCCGAGAAAAACAGAGGAGAGCACGTATAGCCGTGGTGACAGTGGCAGTCGCCAAGCAAGGAAATGAGCGTCCTGTGCCGAGGCTCTGAACATGCCCTCTGAGCGGATCGAGGCCCGTGCAGGATGACGCAGCACAGTTTCGTCGCTGCGACAGAGTTGACAGAGGCCACGAGGACTTCTCTGAACGCTTTGGAGCAGGATGTGGCTGGCCTGAAGGCAGCACGGGATCACACAAGCAGACCGTCCCCATCACCTCGCTCCCACTTTGCCAGACCAAACTCAACGCCACTCCGGCAACGCAAGAGTCGGTGGACGAGCTGAAGTTTGTCGTCGAAGGGGTTCAGGCTCTCGACTCAAACCTCCTGACTGGAATGTGTTCTGCTGCCTGGAGAGCAAATAAGACTGCTGCGCACAGGATCGCTTGGAATCAGCCGCCTTGAAAGATGAGGTCCGAGCCAGGCTTATCATGCCAGCTTGGTTTTGCTTCAGTGAGGTGACCCATCTTTCTGAGCGTGTCAATGCACTCATCGCGGCACAGTTCAAAAAGTCAGGACTGCTGCTCAGTTTCGTACTGCTCTTCATACACGTAGTCCGACAGCGGCAACCACGAAGAAATCTCGTCGCGGAGTGAAGTGGGTCAGCAGGTGGCCAGAGACAAGACCTGGAAGAGGAGTTTGAGAACCTGGCTGCAACCTTGCAAAAGGATCGCTGAACTCAGACTGCGGGATACCGTGGGTTGTTCTTTTTGGCCGCTTTCTGCGATTGAATCCCGTTAGGACGAAGAAGCAGAGTCTGTTGCCCACACCAGGCTGTGAACTTGGACCATTTTGAACTTGATCTTGCCAATTGTAAATGAGAGCTTGGCTTTCGTGACTCTTGGGAGGCTGCTGCTAAGAATCGACGAGCTTTGTCGCAACATCTCGAAGGCACTTGCAGCTGTGGCACTATGCCCCGTCGTTGCCTTCCGAGTGCAGGCAACCGACGGTGGGGCTAACGACTGGGTGGGTGCCTCTGGAGTTTGGTTAGGGCCGACTCAAAGCCTCGCAAAGCCGGTTGTGAGGCCTCGAAGTTCGCCTCCCTGGCGCATCAAGTTGAGGCTCCGAGTCCGCTCGTCCGCTCGTGCTCCTAGGGCAGCTAAACTGAAGCCCCGGGCCTCGAAGGAGATGCAGAAAGCTGAGAAGCAAATGGAGGCCTGTCTGCAACGCGTCCAAACTTAGCCTTTCACAGATAGGCAGGTGTGGGCACTTGCCAATGCAAATCGCTGCCAGGTGCAGCTCGCGAGTTTTGTGCCCGCCCTAGAACTTGGAAGTTTTGAGGGCGTGCTCGGCATGCCTGTCTACTCTGCTCAGGTCTCGAAGCTTGCTTGAGCCACGCCTCGCCACCAAGCGGGAAAGCTGAAACGACGAAGCCCGTCGCCTCAAGCTTTCGCAGCTCTGGGGACCGAAGTGGTTCCAAGAGCTGCCGTAATTCGTGATTGAGAGAGTCTTGAGATTTCTCTCACACTGTACCTTATCTCGCTTTAGCTAGGAGCTTTGCACCTCGCAAATGCGCGCCTCCACAACCTTCGAGATCTTGCCATTGATCGGTTCTGATAATGCTTTCCACTTAAGCAGAAACATGCTGTCACTGCAAACAGGCCATGCGAGACTTGTACCACGAGGTCAGCCAGCGAGTCGGAAACTTAGCAACCTCGAGAGACCAAAACGCTGTGCAAGCAAGCAAGCAAACAGCGAGAGACATTGGAGGATCAGAGGACGTGCCTTTCCGCCGAGCCATTCTCAGCGAGCAACCCAACAAAGCTAGATTTCTACCGAGCTAGCTAGCTGGCTAGCTGTTTGTCTGTCTGTCCGCCCGCTTGTCTGTCTATCTGGCTGTCTGTCTATCTCTCTGCATATGTCTACCTACAAATGTACGCACGAATGCAAGCACGTGAGCGGACATAAATGGGTTTGAATGGTGGGGAGAACATCTGCTCCCCCCCGTCGCTCTTTTCTTTTTCTGTCGTTCGCGCGCTCTCGCTCTCGCTCTCTCGCTCTCTCGCTCTCTCGCTCTCTCGCTCTCTCGCTCTCTCTCTCTCTCTCTCTCTCTCTCTCTCTCTCTCTCAGACTTCGCATGAAAGCAGTTGTTCTGCAAGCATCCTTGTGTGCCGAGGCTCAGCCTTGGAACGAAGAGGACGACAACCCATGGGAGGCAGAGCCAGTTTTTATAGGGGCCTAAATGATTAACAAAACTATTTTTTCGGGGGTTCCTTGTTGTGATTATAGGATAATAGGCCCCAAAATCCTATTCTAATTCTCAAGGCCCCTAGAATAGGCTCTTGGCATGCTTGCAGACCCGCTTTGACGGTCTTTGGGCCAGGATGTCTCAGTGAGCGATTCGATGGCACACCCGAGGTGGGCCTGTCGGTGATGCTTGAAGCTTTTGGCCACATGATATGACATGATGGTTGAGCTTGTTGGACATGAATAGGTGTGTGTTCGTGTGCATGTTTGTGGGCGTGTGTTTTTGCGGATCACGTTGCTCCGACAATGCAGGATCGATCAGGCAGGGACCTTGGACTGTTGGTCCTAGGTGTAGGCAGGCTCAGGAGAGTTGACTGCTAAGACGTTTCAGCCGCGAATCACATGACACCATCGACATGTCGTCGAGCGAGGGCACAAGCACGACTACGGCATCGCCGTGCACGGCACATGCTGCTTCGGAGGAGGATTGGCAGGACATGCCGCTTCTTCGTCACAGTGGAAGTGCGCGCACCGAGAAGAATACTATAATCTTCCTGTATTGGATTGGAGGAGCTGAACTCCAGCAGCATCACCCTCCTGTGTCCATCTCAAGCCACCGCGAACCAGTCGCTTGGAGACGCAAGCGCCTGCATGGCAACTGTTCCGAGCGACGCTGGGACACTGGTCGATGCGAGTCCATCACCGTGCCAGGACGAAGCTGTTGCGATGTTGATGCCGGATGGTTGTTCGAGTCATGCATCGTACAAGACAGGTCACCAAAGAAAGTGCGAACAATGAGCCATCGCAAGGCAATTGGGAACGGCGCCAGCCAGCACTTATCCCTCGGAGGCGTCAGCCTCGACGAGATAGGAGTGCAAACAGGTAGGAGCCACAGCAGGCTCTAATACGCTCCGCCTTTCGGGAAAGACTGCCCCGGGGGCGAAAGTGATAGCTAGCAGAACACCACACCGTCATGGCGAACATACCGTGCCGATTCCACAAGCAATTATCAGAAAGATAAAACCTGAGCACGGCGAAGGACCCTAAAGCCACTAACCACGAACTTCGCAAATATCAAGCCAAGGTGGGCACGAAGATCCGAAGATCACATGGCTTCGTGCATTGAAAGTTCGGCACTTTCAATACAAGTCGCAGCAGACGCAACCATTTCAGCGTTCGCTCTTCCGCACATGAAAGTCGGCTGAAGCCTCTCCTATATTTCAAAATAGTTTTATAGGCAAGCCGGGTCCGAGCTCTGCTCCCAGGTTTGTTTAGCATACCTCCTCTGTTTTGCAAACCAAGAAGTTTCGATGCTTGCCTGGTCTCTGTCTTTATCTCTCTGCCATGTCACCACCTTGGCCTCATCAGTCAGCAGAAGGCACACACCAAGCACCAAAAGGATACAAAATCACCCAAACCACGCCAAGAACACACAAGGAAAGCGCCCGTGCGCGCACACACACGCACACACACACACACACAAAGCACACACGAAGCACGACAACTACACAATGAACGCACACGCACACACACACACACACACAAACAAACAAACACACACACACACACGCACGCACAAACACTCAAAGTAGCACAGATTAACACAAAGCGCGAAATGCATGCGCACACACACACACACAGACAGAGTGCACGAAAGGT
>CAJNDT010002612.1:0-29854 GCA_905221615.1 Symbiodinium sp. CCMP2592 | reverse complement strand
ACCGGCCTCCACTTGCAACTGCCAGCCCGAGCACATGCCGCCCTCATGAACTTCGGACAACCGCCATGCCAACACTGCCCATTTGAAGGATCCCAGAACAATGTAGGTCTCTTCCACATTGCGCAAAGTAATGATTTGCCCAAACTGGGCAAACACAGCCCACAAGCCGTCCTCAGGAACATGTTGTTCTTAGAACAGAGCTATTCAATCACAGACCGCTACTTTGCTGATTCACCCCAGGCCTTCAATTTCACGTTCTGCATGCTCAAGTTGTTCTGCGAATAGTAGCGCAGGAAGGACCATGATGCTGCAGAAACAATCAATTGTTGTTCAGAAATGGTGTCCCACGTTTTGGTTGCTAGGACTTTCGACATTTCCTTGGGGAGCTTGTGATGTGCGGCAACAAATTCTGGATTGGCTCTGAAATCATCCTTGGCCTTGTGCCAGTACCTCAGGAACTTCTCTCTGCTCAACTTGGCAGGGTGAGCCATGCCCTGACACTCCAATATGTCGGAGTTGGTCAGCAGCTGCTGGATACATGTCCCCGTGAGTTTTTGGTGTGCTTTCGGACCTGTGGCTGTTCGTAAGAGTTGGTGACAATCCTCGACGATCTTGCTGGCCGGAAATGTGGCTGTGAGAAAGCGCAACAAATCTAGTCCTGCTTGGTAATTCAAACGCCAGCCAACTGACTGAAACTGAAGGGCAGTGTAGCGCATGCAAGGATCAAAAGTCAACCTGAGATCTGCACTCAGCATGCGAGCCTTAGGCGCGCCACTGCAGTCCAGGCTTTGCAAGCAAAGCCAATCTGTCTTCATCAGTTTCATGGCATTGATGGCATGGGGAGAAGGACCACTCAGCACTTGGGTGTAACACTCCGGAGGGGAGCCATACTTGGAAAATGTTGCACACCGATTCGCCAGCATCTCCAAGCCATAATCCATGACTTTGGTTATGAATGTTTCAGACTCCTGGACCCAAAACAGCAAATCATCCCAAGTCTCTTCGGAAACCATGATTGCTGCAATTCCTCTCAAACTCCAGTGCTGGTTCCAGCCAGTGCTCATGAACTGTGTCTCGGTCAAAGCGTCCTCGACAGTTTTGATATCGTGGAGTTGTGCACTGTAGTAGTCCCAGCAAGGCTCCTGCAGCCGTGCAATAATGTGTGCGTTCTCCCAAGTCACCCATGAATGGCCCAGATAGGCCAGTTTCAGTCCTTTAGCTTCTTTGAAACACAATTGAGGTTGGTTGATGTCATCCGGACCTTGCTCGGAACGCAGGTACCACTCCAAAACCATTCGGGAGGCAGTAAACTCGGACAGATTTTCCGCAGCAGCCTCATGCCACGAAAACCACCGAGACGGTTTCGTGCAACCCCCCTTGACTTTCCAGGATGTCATTTTTTCCGGAAGCGCGGTCCAAACATCGTGGTCTGAGGCTCCCCTCATGTTAAACTCGAAAGCAATGCGAGTCTTGTACTTGTCGAAGATTTCGCTTTCCTGGCTGAGGTACAACTAGAATTGTATTGGTTAAACAAATACTGACTATATTATTATATGAATTGTACAATATTGAGAATTGGAAAAGCCTGGCCTCGTTGTTGGACTGCAGAAAACTTTCGAGTGCGTCCTGTTTCGCTGCAAAGAAGCCGCCAGAGCCGAAGGGCTTGTAGTTCAGGGTCCACATGAACGTCGTTAGGAGGACATTTTTGTGGAGTTGTCCTCTGAGCGGCCCCTTGATATCCCTATGCAGGCGATGGATTTTGTCGTAACTGTAATGTACGAGCAAGTTCTGGTCCAAGGAAAATGCGTTGGCGGCACACCCGATGCTGCCTTGATCCATCAATATGTGCAACATCGGAATCCTGTCTGCAGACTGTGCGTCAAAACTCATACTGTGCACTGTGGCTGGATCCTCTGTACGGATGACTTCCCATTCTGCACCACGAAAAGTTGCTTGGTCTCCCGGGTTCAATGGGGCCAACATGGACAGCAGCTGAGAGTCCGGCTGGAAATCGGTTATTTGCAACCCAGCGATTTTGAAGCACTGACTGCTGACAGCCTGGAAAAACTTCAGGGTCGAAAGTCTCTCAATTTCTCGACGTGCCGCCAAACGTTCGACTTCCGGCATAAGGTCATATTGTCCCGGGCGAAGGATTTTGGCCGAGTTCACAAATTGAGCAGTGGCATGGGCAAAACAATTGGCAGAACTGTTGTAAAAAAGACTCACAAGCCAATCTTTCGTGCTGTGGTGGGAAGAATCAGTGACCATGGTCAGCTTCCGAACATTGAGAAATGACAAGGAGCTTTCTTGCTTGTACAAGCTCAGCATCTTCCGCTGCCACAGAGAAACAGAGCCAGGCCTGACACCGCCATCTCTGTCCGTCTCTCTGATCTCAGCCAACTTCATCATCGAGACCTTTGTGTTGCGTGCTTGTTCAATGAAGTCCCAAATCCGGTAAACGGACATTTTCCGGCGAGGGTCTTCTCCATCATCAGCAGACCTGCGAGCAATGCAACTGCAACTTCATAACTTAACTCACTTGACAAATTGATTTCAAATGAAATGATGCCCCCGGACTCCTGAATGCAGAAATCAACCTTACCCAACAGCCAACCTCCTTCCTCGCCCTGACAGTCGTCGTGAAGGAACTGCTCTCTCCAACGCTTGGTTTGCCTCTACATGCTCCAAAATGCTGTGGGCCATAGCTCCATGCAAAATCTGGAAGACAGTGGCTCGCAATTGTTGCAGAGCAGCCAAGCTATGGTTTTTTTTTTTTGTTATGTTTCTGGATCGACGGACCTTCGCAGCATTGAGGACAAAAGCGAGCACATCCAAAAACAGAAGTTCTCCCTGCCAAGGGCCTGACAGTACAGCTTCTGAGTACATGTTGCCCCAAACCTTTCTCCACGACTCCAGAACTGAAGCATGTAGTGAGGAAAGAAAGTCTTGCACTCCCAAGACCATTCCATTGGGCTGCAACATGAGGACATGGTTCCCAGCAGTGCCATGCACATCGATGCTCAAGCCATGCTGTCCAGCCTCGTATGCCTGGGTTGTAGCCTCTGCTGAGATTTTCCGGAACATATCCCAGAGGTAGGTCGACTTGGCTGCAGTTTGGCTTTTGTCCAGTAGCTTTGCACAGAACATCATCAGCAGCATGGTACTGGCACAATTGCAATTCAACATACTTGTCCTGAACCAGGGCCACTTTTGCCAAGTATTTGAGTATGTGTGTGCATACATGTACTGTCAAGGATTTCATAATTTAAACTTGTAGAGTTGGGGTTCGTGGCCTGAGGTTCATTGAACGATAATGCAAATCTTTCTCTGTCAGGATATCCTCGGACAAGCAAAGGTCTTTCAGTGTTTTGGCATGTTTCGTCAGAGCGTTTTGCTCGCCATTCTCCATAAGCTTGTCCATGACATATTGCAGATCCCAGTACAGCTTGGAATCATCAGGATTGCGATATGCCACCGGGCCAAAAGCCACAGCAAGACCTTCCATGACCAAAGAGTCTGCATTTGCGGGCACATGCTGGAAACATGGCTCAGCCATGGTCACATATTATGTGTACTGTAACTTTGCGCTTTGAAATGTCAAAGTCCTATTGCACAAATGTTGAGCCATGTAATTTTACAGTTCACACATTGCCTTAACGTGGGGGGAAATGTCCCTCTTATTATTTAGGTGGAACATCCCAGTCGAAATTGAAGCTACAGAAACATGACAAAATGTCTGCACCGAACAGAGAACAACCACATGAGAACTTGTGAAGCTATTGGCCATGAGTGCAATTGCAATTTTTTTCGCCCTTTTTCCGCGAACCCCTCACGGACTTGAAGACAGCCTTGTGTCGGAACTGAAATGAGCCGCAATCGGCAATGCAGCATCCAGTAATCGTCATCAGTGCAACAGCCATTGGCGTGCTTTGGGCTCCCTGTGAAAATTGTATTTAGGATTGAATTGGTTGTCACTTTAATTTGCCATCCATACCCATGCAAGACAATGAAATGCTGTGCAACTGCTGAATTGATCTACTGAGTTACTGCCACTCAAGCAAAAATTGTATTGGGTTCAGTGTTCTCCAGGGAAACATGTGGACGAGCAGGATTCTTCCAGACGCTGTTTGTGTCAACTGGCATTTGACCTTTGGTGTTTTTCAGTCTGCCTCAAACTGTTAGAAGTGCTTTTGAGTCAGACTGACCACACTCGTCAAGAAAAAAATCGAGTGCTGCACACTTTGTTTTTTTGGTAGCGGACTTCTGAGAGCTGTCAAGCGCCGCGGCCTCACCCGTACAAGGTTGGAGTTGAAGGTTCCCAGAATACCTGTGCCTGAGAAAGACATGGACTTTGACTTGTGTAGACCAGATCCTGCTTGTCCTATGAGTCCGCCTGCAGCTCAAAGGTGGAAGTGTTCTTGCTGCTGTGTCTGGAACGCCTGTTCGGCCACCAGTGCCGCCGACGTCCACTTTGGGTGCGGACCAACTGCAGCACACGCGGCTCCAAATGTGGGGTCGAACAATCCAAGCAATTTTGGCTTCGCTTGAGTGTCCCCCCTCTGTTCTCTCATGTTTATCACTTCCACCGGCAAGCTGTCTGTTGGAAATTCTTGTTCTTGGAGAATGATTTTTCCACACTGGATGCCTGCCTGTGGGCGGGTCGCCTTGATGTAGCAGCTTGGAACGTACGGGCTTGGGTTTGGGCCCCAGAATAGGAATTCGTGACCCCAAAATAGGGGCCGCCAAGCGGCCCCGATTTATGGGTCCTCTAGTTGCCAGTCAAAATATGTTAAAGGAGGTTGGCTGCATTTCGCGGCTCCTTTTCTGGGGTCGCGAGACGGCCCCAGTTTTGGGGTCGCAAGTTTGATTCCTGCCCGCTTGGAAGGTCGGAACTTGTCCAAAGCAGCTTTGTGCTCGCCCTTAAAAGTGCTGCAGCCAGCGGAATGCAACTGTGGAGGGCCGACCTGGCGAAGCCAGAATTGCTTGGGTTTTGCGGGCCTTAAAATGGGGTCGCCCGACAGCCTCATAACTGTGCAGCTTTGAGATCGTACAAAGACAGGGAAATTGTTGCAGAGGTGACTCTGCATTTCTGAACAGAGCAGATCAAGCCATGCAGAGTTATGGTATCGAGAAGGTCGGCCGGAACAGATCATACAAGAGCGGCGGAATTTTATGGAAGGTATCTCCACCAGATCTGAACAGGACTTCTTGAGCTGTGCAGAGTTATGGTATCGAGAGGTGTGGCTGACGGTTCGGAATTTGTGCACGGTGCTTAACTCCAAAACCCCCTCATGCACGACATGGGCTCGCCTGGCTCTCGCCAGATTTTTTTTGATCTTTTAGCAGAGACCCATTTGCTAATTCCTTGCCTCTGCCTTACATTTGCTGCCAGACCTCGAAGCCATGGTCGGCCTCCTGACCATTGCGATTTCCCTCATCCACGTCCATCGGCTCCGGAATCGAGCAACGTAGTGGGCAACGACTTCCCGGTCTGCTGTTTGTCGATTCCGCCCAGCGCAGGATGCAGTCTTCGTGAAACCAATGCCCGCAGTGGAGCTGGAGCAAGACTTGTTCCCCCTCATCCATGGTGTCCTGGCAACCAAAACAAATTGTCAAATGAGGACATCACAACACTCACAAGGTCTACACTGGAGATGGAGCTGAAGCAAGCAACACTCGTGGGATCCATTCCGTCCTGGCAAATGAGACATATGGGAAGCGCAATGGCCTCTGACTCTGCTTGGATCTCTTGCTGGTCCTGCTGAACTGTTCCAGCTGCAAGGGTGGCTGGGGGTCCGGCTGCTGCATCGGGAGCGGGTGGATGCTCGGGGGGTGTTGCTGCCACAACTGGTTCAACCACAGCATGCTCCAATGTCTCGGGCTCAATTGTGGGAGGGTTGGCTGGAGGCACAACATGATCAGGGGATGCGGTGGGCATCGCTGGCATTGCTTTGCTCAAAGTATGCATAGCCTTGGGAGCCACAGCAGGGGATGTGCTTGTTGATGGTTCTGCCGAAGGCATTGTTGGCATTGCTGCATGGCCGGCCTGCTTGGGCGGAGGGGGCACCCGGGGTGCTGCAGGGGCTGCGGGCCGAGGTGGCCCAGACGTTGCTCGCACAGGTGGGACCCGGATCGGGGCAGGTGTGACAGCCTTGGCATGTGCCGGCAGAGGCGCCTTTGCCGGTGCAGGTGGTGGGCTTGCAGTTGCACTTACTGCCACAGGTGCTGGGCGGGCACGTGCTGGCGGCATTGTTGCTTTCGCCCATGCCTGCAAAATCATGCCAACGTCACCTGAGGTTGGAGCTTTCGCAAAACAGATGCTGACAGGCTTCATGAATGAGTCCTGCCAGCCCAGAGGGCGAGCAATCTCCTCTATTGCAGCGTCTGTCAAATTCAGGGGCAGCTTCGAGGCCAACTGTTCCATGCACTGTGGTTCGCACCGTCGGACACGATTGAATGCCGTTTGGAACCGCATGTGCAAGTCTTCGTAGGATATCACACCTGCACAGCCAAAGATGAAGTCTCAATTGAATGTTCTTATGAATAATAAAGCTGAAAAAACCGACCAGACGAACAACCCGTAATGGCATGATCATTCACTGACCCAAAATGACATTTACTCTATAGTGTCCTGGCAATAACATCTGACAAGTCACGGAGATAAGAGAGCCGGCTACTTGGCCTGAGCCTCGTCAGCATCCACAGAAGTACCAAGAGTCCCCTTTGGCTCAATTGACTGAGGTACCCAGCCTCAGCGTTCATAGCATCTTCTCATCATGTTAGACAAATTGTCAAATGCACAAACAAAAACAAGTGACACAAATGGGAATTCCTGTCCCGCCTCCAGCTCACCGTACAATTTCTCCAAGCTGGCCACAAGCCTTGTCCTTGGAAGACCTTTCAATACTGTTGTGCTCCCTGTGATTGTGGCATCCTCCCCCTTGTTGTAAACATAGCCGACTGTGGGTGGTGGGAGGGGCTGCACAGGATGAGCAGGAACTGTCACAGGGCCCTGAGGCACTTCATTTCCCGAGCCCGATGCTGATGGAACTTCCGGAACCACCTGCTGATGTTGTGCTGTGGCCCTGTCGGATTCCTCCTCCTCTTCCTGTTCCGAATCGTCATCCACCTCATTCACCTGGGGGGGGGAGAATCCTGGCATCATATTCATCTGGGCATTCATCATCGGATTGCCCTGCATCGCAGCAGCCGGGTTTGCCGAACCGTGCATGGGCATCGACATGTTATTCTGCATGCCAGTGCATGGGTGCATCATGGGCATGTTCATACCCGGGTTCATGCCCATCAATGTGCCGGGGTTCATGGTCATGTAAGGATGAGCTGGAAACATCATTGGGGGCATGGTCGGCTGCATCTGGCCTGTCATGACCATGTGCTGTCCATTGCCATTCCTGGAATCCGCAAGACGGGCCCGCTTGTGGCGTCGGGGAATAAGCCCTGCCATGGCTTCTGCAACTACAGGCAATTGGTGTTCCTGTAGCAATGGTACTTCAAACCGAACCCTTGAGCAATTCAGGCAAACACAATTGACAATTCAAAGTTGAAGCAACACTGCAGGACATACAGCTGACTACAGTACAGAAAGCTCCGAAAAGCACAGAGCTTCTTATTTGTTGCAGCCATTCCGAGCCGTGTTGGTCCACACCGTATTAGCAGAAACAAGCGAGCTAGTAAACATTGTCCTTGTACCACTGCCGAATCTCACTTTTGGTTTTGCCCGACCCTTTCTGGCCCGGGTGTGAACATTGCGAAATTGAATTTGACTGAAAGCAGTCAGCCAAGAGAGTCCTCACTTGTTGCCATGTTGACCGTGAATCGGAAATGTCAATCTCCAAGTCACAGAGCACCTGCAGATCCTCCAGCACGTAGTGACCTCAGTGGGGCAGCAACACTTTATTATGGTTATGTGTTATGATTTAACAAACAACACAGCGGTTTTGTTCAAAGGACAAACACATCAGGATGATTGCTCTGAAGGCACTGACACAATGCCACCTCAATTGAAATGAATCAGCTGTCAGAAGTGTATCATCATCGTCAGAATTGTTTGCTGGCACATCATGGGGTGACGGAGCTATGAGAGCCGCCAACATGGTCTTGGCTTTGAAGACAAGCAATCGATGAGACCAGGCCAATGGCAGGTCACACTGCAACAAATGTAACAAGCAATCACTGACTTGGTTTCCTTCCACCTCCGGCCAAGTAGGCGGTAGAGCCTGCACTGCTTCCAAAGCCCATTGCTGTTCTTCAGCCAAAGTCATGTTTCTGCCTTGAGCCAAGATATGCACAAATCATGGAGGACATCACATGGCCTGACCTCGCTGACAGTGGTGGCAAAGCAATTGAACAAGTAACATCCCAAAGAACCGCACTGGAATTTTGACATGAATGTCACAATCGTGCTTGCCCCTATGCAAAAAAAGCCAACATAATCTATACACATGGCAAAGGAAGAAGCTGTTATTGAGCACGGTGCTGCTGCAATTCTGCAATACAGCACAAGTAGTGAATTCAACTTGCTTGATCCTTTATACAGTTGTTCAAAATTTGTCACTTGTGCTTGTCATTCCTTTGGCTCTTCCTCTTTTTGGACTCGTTGTTCTTATGTTTCAGAAGCTGCAACTTGAATTTAGTGTGCACACCATCGCCACTGGCCATTGGCAACTGAGATTCAGACCGGGTTGGACTCAGAGCCAAATCCCCTGAAGAGCTCGAGGCAGCTGCTGCTGCTGTTGCTGCTGGAAGAACCAAGTCCGGAGCATCAGAAGCGATCACATTCGGATTCGGCAAGAGCAAAGCTGCATTGGAATCTGAAGGCAATGGAGGCAATGGAATCTCTGAACTCAATTGCATTGACTGCACAGCACCTGCCATTTTTGCGTCCACTGACTCCTCTCCTTGAAGACTTGTGTAACTGGCACCCTCCGCGTTCAGGTTGGCCTCCGGGTTCGGGTTGACCTCACCCGGGTTGGCCTCTGCCGTGGAGTCAACCAGCGCAGACGGGTAGGACTCATTCCAATCATGCCAGCCTTTCCACTTCCACCAGGAGTCTTTTGGATTATCCCAGGAGTCTGCCTCCCAGGAGTCGCAAGGATATGTCATCTTCTGGTGTTTGCTCTTTTGCTGAATCGGACGGTCGTTGTCTTCTTCCATGTCCACTGGAGTGTCCTGACTTGACTGGATGGCAACTCCTTCTGTTTGATCGTAGTTCTGCCAGCCACGACCTGCCCAATCCGTAGTCTCATGTGGTGTGGGGTCTTCGCTGCTTTGGCTTGGGGCTTCCCAAGTCCGCTTGTTGCGTGCACCCGACTCAGCCTCATGCCAGACCTGTGCTCCAGGCGGAAGCTTGACCCATCCATTGACATGAACCCACATGTTTGATGTCCAGGATGGCAAAAGGAAATATGAGCTACACAGCCACCACAATGTTGACCTGGTCTTGTTCGACAATTGAGAACATGAAATGTTAGACAGCCAGCACAATGTTCATGCAATTCACAGAGTTGAGCCAAAATGTTCGGGCAATGCAAACAATTGTCCTGCTCACACAACACAGCAACCAATATGGACTTTGTTTGAAAAAGGGAAATTGCCATTTTCATGACTGTGCCCATGCAAAGAAATTAAGACTCACCCATGCAACCAATGCATTTCAACACAGACATTCTTGCATTGTGGGCCAATTTGGAGACAATCGAAATGCAAGCTTCCATGCAAAGATTTTGCTCCACCCAAACAAAAACTCTTGTTCCAATGCATTTTCACACAGACATTCTTGCATTACAGGCGAATTTTGAAACATCCCAAATGCAAGCTTCCATGCAAAGATTTAGTCCCACCCATGCAACCAATGCATTTTAACACAGACATTCTTGCATTGTGGGCCAATTTGGAGACATTCGAAATGCAAGCTTCCATGCAAAGGTTTTGCTCCACCCATACAAAAACTCTTGTTCCAATGCATTTTTACACAGACATTCTTGCATTACGGGCGAATTTTGAAACATCCCAAATGCAAGCTTCCATGCAAAGATTCCGCTCCACCCATGCAAAAACTTTGATTCCAATGCATTTTCCCACAGACATTCTTGCATTACGGGCGAATTTTGAAACATCCCAAATGCAAGCTTCCATGCAAAGATTTAGACCCACCCATGCAACCAATGCATTTTGACACAGACATTCTTGCATTGTGGGCCAATTTGGAGACATTCGAAATGCAAGCTTCCATGCAAAGATTTTGCTCCACCCATACAAAAACTCTTGTTCCAATGCATTTTCACACAGACATTCTTGCATTACAGGCGAATTTTGAACATCCCAAATGCAAGCTTCCATGCAAAGATTTAGTCCCACCCATGCAACCAATGCATTTTAACACAGACATTCTTGCATTGTGGGCCAATTTGGAGACATTCGAAATGCAAGCTTCCATGCAAAGATTTAGCTCCACCCATGCAAAAACTCTTGTTCCAATGCATTTTCCCACAGACATTCTTGCATTACCGGCGAATTTTGAAACATCCCAAATGCAAGCTTCCATGCAAAGATTTAGTCCCACCCATGCAACCAATGCATTTTAACACAGACATTCTTGCATTGTGGGCCAATTTGGAGACATTCGAAATGCAAGCTTCCATGCAAAGATTTCGCTCCACCCATGCAAAAACTCTTGTTCCAATGCATTTTCCCACAGACATTCTTGCATTACAGGCGAATTTTGAAACATCCCAAATGCAAGCTTCCATGCAAAGATTTAGTTTTACCCATGCAAAAATCTTGTTCCAATGCATTTTCACACAAACATTCTTGCATTATGGGCCAATTTGAAACATTGCAAATGCAAGGAATTGTTGATACATTTCAAGCCACCATGCATTTGAAACGGTGAACTCTTGTTTCTGCTCAATCTTCCACTTGAGAGCAAATGCAAGGCAAATGCAGTTGTCATCAAAGAGAACCTGTGAAAAGCCCCAGCTCTTCTCTGTCCAGATGCACATCAATGAACGTTCTCTTCAGATACTCGCGCGCGAATGCGCGCGGGCGCGCGCGCACATGCGCGCATGAGTAGATTGAAAGTGCAACAGCAATTGTGTTCCAAATTGACAATTCTCAGCTTGTTCATCAGTGAAATACAGTCTAAAACTGTTCCCTTAACAGGTTTCTATACATTTTTGATGAACTTTTGATGAACTTTTGATGAACTTTTGATGAACTTTTGAGAACTTTTGAGAACTTTTGATATTTTCGACGGTTTGATGACATTTTGATGACATTTTGATGAACTTTTGATGAACTTTTGAGAACTTTTGATGACTTTTTGATATTTTCGAGGTTGACAGAAATGTAGTTTTTGCTATTTTGGAAGGTGACAGAAATGTAATTCCAATGCTTGCAGCTTCTGGCTCCGGTTTCCATTGGTAGCTTCGGGTTTGGGGTTTTTTCAGAGTTTGCCTGCCTGCCACAGGACGTGCATTGATTGTATTGGTGATGGCTATATACAAAGTCGATGCATTCAGGGGTGGCTTGACTCAAATGTTTCTAGGGGTTTGCATTGGTAGCTGAGCTTTGGTCTGTTTTTTAGAGGATACCTTCCTCCCTTGCTACACAATTTCGTGTACTTCTGGACCAAACTGTTTGGAGAGAATGATTACGTTTGCATTCAGAAGTGGCTTGACTCAGGTGTTTCTAGGGGTTTGTATTGGTAGCGGAGCTTTGGTCTTGCATGCAAATTGGTATCGGAGCCATTGGTAGCTGAGCTTTCATGCAAAGAAGCTGACTGCAAAATGCATTGGTTTCAGAATTGAAACCAGAATTGAAGCAGAACACGTGCTTTTAAGAGTGTTTGGCAATCAGCCAGTCCTTCTGGAATGATGCAAATGCAGGTCTGCCGACAACGATGTGCACATTTGAGACAGGTTCAGCGAGAATGTAAATGCATTGAACACTTCCTCGAAATGCATTTCTGGCGGGCCGATGTTGCATTGAAATCAAATTGGTGCACGCTTTTCTGGACTACAAATGTATTGCAAGCAAACCGAAATGACAGACGAAATGCATCCAGTTGTGCTGGAACTGTTGTCAAAGTGCACTTCGAGATGCTGTCTGGCACATGTTGAATGCATCCTGCATCTACATTCTGTGACCTGGTAATGCATTTGAAATGAAGGATTGGACGTCCGTTTTTGGATCCGAGATGCATTGCAAGCAAACCGAAATGACAGACGAAATGCATCCAGTTGTGCTGGAACTGTTGTCAAAATGCACTTTGAGATGCTGTCTGGCACATGTTGAATGCATCCAGCATCTGCATTCTGTGAGCTGGAAATGCATTTGAAATGAAAGTTTGGACGTCCGTTTTGGATCCAAATGCATTGCAAGCAAACCGAAATGACAGACGAAATGCATCCAGTTGTGCTGGAACTGTTGTCAAAATGCACTTTGAGATGCTGTCTGGCACATGTTGAATGCATCCAGCATCTGCATTCTGTGAGCTGGTAATGCATTTGAAATGAAGGTTTGGACGTCCGTTTTGGATCCGAAATGCATTGCAAGCAAACCGAAATGACAGACGAAATGCATCCAGTTGTGCTGGAACTGTTGTCAAAATGCACTTTGAGATGCTGTCTGGCACATGTTGAATGCATCCAGCATCTGCATTCTGTGAGCTGGTAATGCATTTGAAATGAAGGTTTGGACGTCCGTTTTGGATCCGAAATGCATTGCAAGCAAACCGAAATGACAGACGAAATGCATCCAGTTGTGCTGGAACTGTTGTCAAAATGCACTTTGACATCCTGTCTTGCAGGTGTTGAATACATCAAATATTGGTTGGAATTATGACAAATGTATTTGGTCACAGCCGAGACCACCATCACAACTCCTTCATCCACTTGTCAGTTGTAATTCAGAACGAGACAAGGATAGGACTGAGACTCTTTCTCCGAACACAGTCATCATGGAACCACATGACTGTGCAATGCAACACCACGTCTGCTGCTTTCTTCAACTTGTCTGCAAGGTGGAACATGACAGTGAAGCTCACATGCAACTCTCAATGGGCATCTGCACAATTGTTTTGGTCACGAATCAGGCAGCTGGCTGAATTGATCGAATTACAAATTGAGAATCATTGCTGTGCAAGCATTGCCAATATTGCAGCATGGAGGACAAGCCCCATCAGCTGCGAGGCGGAAGGATTGAGTTTCATGAGCGCTTTGAAGTTGTAGACCTTATCCTCCCACTCTTGTTTTCTTTCTCCAAGCATTGGGCGTGGAACCAGGCAGCTCATCAAGTCAAAACCGACACAGCCATAAAGTGGAGCCGAGTCATCGATCAATCGCTTGTTCATCCGCCAAAGTTTGGCCAGTCGGCGTTCCTGGGCAGCTGCCTCATCGCCCATGTTGCAGCTCGACTTGCTACAAAGAGTGCTCCTCCTCTTGAACCAAAACACTGCAGGAACATTGTGATATTGCGAGTGATGACATTGACATGAAGCACACCGATGACAAAAACATCAAACAGAACAAGCCAGCATCCACTGAAAATCATGTTTGGAATTGTCACAACATGCTGTACATTCAATCTGTTTTGCTGGGGGCCGGCCCACTGACGATTTGCATCATCTCCTTAGTACAAGTGCGGGCGCATTTAGGAAAAGACACACACACACACACACACCCAGCTCCACAATGCAAATCTGTGTGCAGGGCTTGTCTGTCTATCACACAAAGCTCTGGATAACAGGGATTTACAAATCACAAGCACTGGCAAAGATGTGAAGCCTTGCAACACAAAGAGATGTTTTGCCAGCAATGCCACAAGATGCCAGCAGAATCAGTGAAACGGAATCAATCCTCATCACCTTCTCCATTTAATTCACCACGTTGTTGGGAATCAGCTGTGGACCTCCGTCTGACGTCGTCAAGGGTGGTACGCCTTATATCCGTCTCGTTGTACCAATCCACTATGCACAGTGTGCAATAATGGACTTGGTGTCCCCATTTTGTTCTCATGCAAGGTTGATCGTGCATCTCACAATTGAACAAACAGCTTCCTCCACAATCGCGATGACCACCGGGAGACAAAGAAGCTCCTGCTCGGTGTGGACAAAATCGGTTCCCCATTGCAATGGCCGAACCAGCAGCAGCAAGTAGCCCTATTGCAAAGAAGCTTCACTGACTCACTTGACAAATAGTAATGCTGCGAATCAGCACAGACCGACAGGTGACAGTGTCCTATTTAACATTCTGAGAGCACTCAACTGGTCTCCGATCAAGCATGGCACATCTTCCTGAAGAATTGTACACATCACAGACTTTTTGACAAACACGCACACACTCTCTCTGGAACTGTTCTCCTGGTCTGGTCCACACTGCGCAAGCAAGTGACTGAAAAGAAACATTGAAGTGTTTTGGAAACCTCTGCAAGGTCCAAGTTCATTCACTCAGATGAACATCAGATTGAACTTCATCTCGTTGAGATGCTGTGTCACAACTGACAATTGCTTCCAATTGTGTGACACGATTCCGTAAGGAAATAATGGCTTCATCAGTGCTTGTGATGAACTCACTCAGCAATCGCCAAAATTGTGGGTTGTTGCCAAATTCAACAAAGCCCGGGCTATTCGATGACACAGCTGATGACTCAGACGCAGGAGATTCTGTCGCCACCTCCGCCAAGACCCGCAGAAGAGCGTCGGCACGCTCTGCTCTCCTCTCCAGAACCCTCTCCACTGCATGTTGCGACATGCTGTGCTCACTAAGTAGGACTGGCAATACGCTTGAAGCCACAAACCTGCAGAATGGTTCAATTCCACTCACATACCAAAGCATTACCGGCAGGTCAAGAAATTTGAACAGGAGACTATACACTGCATTATTTATTGGGACACAATGAAAAAAAAAAACCAATAAGCCAGACTTAATAATCATGCAGAACGGCCTCCCAAACTAACCCAAGGGCCGCCACGGTGTGGGTTCCCACACTCATTGTGGAAGCACTGCCAGCAAGCACATTAGCTCATTGTCCTGCTCAGGTTGCACCCCCAACCTGTTGGCCACAGCAGTGCTGTGCTTATTAGCACAGGCCCTGGGTGCCCCACACCCGGCCAGCGGTGTGAAAGGGTGACTGGAGCGGGTGGTCACCCCTCTTGGTAGGGCCAGACTTCTGCTGCCGAGCTGCACGACTATTAACTCGAACACATCTGCAGACATGCACAATTTGCCGAACTACACTGTTCTGCCAATTCTGTTTTGCACACACAGACATTCATCAGTGGCAGTGAAACCTTGTCAATCTAAGGATTACTACGAACAATTCTCACAACATGACCTGTGGCATAGCTTGTCACCGGAAAGTAGTATGGCAGATGAATCTCACATTGTACAAGATGGAATGTGTCCGGCTTCAGCCACCTGTGGTGAATAGTCCAGAGCTCTGTTGCAATCTTGTACTTGACTCGGTCGATCAAGTCAGTACTCGAAACCACCAAGTGACTCGAATATCCTTGGAAATTGTTCACCCAATCAGGATCCATAACAATATCCACCCGAAAGTTTTGTGCGGCAAAGGTCAGACCCGCTTCTGCAGCCTTTCGCTTTCGCTGTTTCAACATGGCTTCAGTCATGTCATGTGATACTTCGAAAACTATTGTGAAACTGCATTCTGAGCCTGACAGCTCCCAAGACAATTTGCCAACATGCATCCGGGTTTGACAGTCTGAACTAGGCTTGGCTGCTTAGGACACGGCGAAGAAGAGCTTCTGGGTGTCCAGGTCGGAAGAAGCCTGCAGGACAATTGCACTCATTACCTTGAAGGAGAGCTGTGCCATTCCAGATGATGCTCTTTGCACTGACACTGTTTAGTCAGGCAAAGTCCCACTGGATGACTGCCCATACTGTTTCCTCTTGTGATGCTCTGATGGTTTTTGGAGCAATCTCAACAGCACCATCAGATTCTCTAGAGGAACTGACAACATGTGAAACAAACCCAGACAGAGGTCCACACCACCAATCTTGCAGGACTTGAATAGACTTAGACAGCAGATCAAATGCAATATATGAATCAAACACAACAGTTGTGAGTTCTGGGCCCCGGCCAAGTGCTCTTCTCAAGCTGGTTCGCCTCAGACCACAGCAGGAGCTAAATGTTGCTGAAGTGTTTCCACAATTGGGGAGTGTAACACAATTGAGTCAAGTCTTCTCAGCCAAGGCCAAGCAAAAACTGGGGGACTTCATTTCCAGACTTGTCAGTCCCAGTCAGTGAAACTCAATTGTCGTTCAATTGTCATTGTTCACTTGCAGTCGTCTGGCTTCTTCCCGCCAGAGCCGCCATCCATCATCTAAATCTGTCTCATCCACACTGTCACGATCTGTGTCAGGCTCTTCCTCCGGACGATGTGCACGTAGCTCTCTCTCAGCCACACTGTCAGGATCTGATGCAGGCTCTTCCTGCGGTTCATCTGGAGGAAAAACACGCCGACCGCGCGTGCCAGGAATGTGCAGAATCTGATGGGTCGGGCGGGTCAGGGAAAAGTGCTCGTTCCGATGGAAATAGCTGCGACGACTTGCGTGGATGATATATGAAGCAAACTCTACCCCGTACTCTTGTGCTTCGTCCCACATGTTGCTCTGGAGCACAACCCAGCTGTCGGCTCTTTCCAGCCTTTGAACATAATCGATATTCCTCTGAGAGTGAACGAGTGTCCTGAGGCAGTGCCGCATCCACCTCCTGACCAGCTCCGGTTCACTCATAACCCAGCATCTGCGAGCACGACGGCAAGTTGTCCGAAAATTGCAAAGGCAGTTCACAGTGAGCAACTCGTGAGTCACATGAAGCCAATAGTAACCATCTTGCAAATTCACTAGATGGTGTACCGACATTGCACCCTCTTGTTTGTTCATATCGTCATGGCGGTCAAGGCGGTTGATTCGCCATCGCACTGGTAGCCACGGATACTCGTGCCTCCAAAGAGGACGATTGACATCATAATGCAAAACATGATCGATCAATATGGGGCGTTCCTGTGGCAAAATTGGCGGATTGTTTGCCCTGAGTCGTCTCATGCGCTCCTCCTCCCAGCCGGACAAAACGTAACCATTGAGATTCGTCCTGTAAAAACGAAGCCTGTTTCTTCCGTTATACATGCGCAGTCTCTCCGGCGTGTCGGATCGGTTGGACTCGGACCACGGGGGGAGTGGGCTTCGAGGGCTGCTGGATCTGCTCCTGGAAAAGCGACGCCAATTGAAATTATCATAATTAAACGGCGGCGGCAACGGCGGCTGCAAGGGCGAATTGCTCCGGCTACGGCCCCTTTGCATGATTCTGCTGTTTCCTTGAAACTGTCCAGCCCATTGTCACTGGAGCTATCCGCTGACTCAATCAACGATTGAGTTGCTACTGTTCAAGATCCTTCCTTGCTCCAGATGTAGAACCGTCCAGTTCTCAGCGCTTCACAATTGATCTGAGACACGACAATTGTGACACAATTCATGGACATGCAATTCATTTCCACAAGCATCACTGGACAAAGGACAATTTCGGCAATAGCTCAGGTTTCCCACAGCTTTTTCCCCCAATCGAAACTTGCTGGAATCTTCTGGAACCTGCAATTGCAGCTAGTGATCTGCAAATGGCAGAATAATTACTAATTCAAATTTGTCCTGTGCGAATCACATCGGTGAAACATCAGTGCTTGACCGGCAACTGGCTTTTGCAGGTTGCAGATTCCTCTGACACACTGCCTTTGGACTCCGCCAAAACCACATCATCACATTTGCAGTCGTGCGAGATCATCTCCAAGCGCTTGTAGTCCCATGCCGGCAGGTAGCTTTCAAAGTGGAACAGCATGCAGCTGAGGCACCTTTTTTCGTCCACATAGCACTGAAGGGATTCCACATAGCCCTCCTTCTTGGGATTCGACATGATCGTCAATCAAAATTTCAAACCAAATTGATCTTGGGGGACAATGGCTGCAGCTGAAGCAAGACAATTCTAACAGCAGGCAAACCATTCCAAGACTGGATGTAAGAGGCTTTCACTGAAGACTGAGGCGGCTGCATGGTGATGGTTCTCTTTGTCGCAAACAACCTGACAGAATTGAAGAATTGTTCATTTCTTGGCTTGGCTTTCAACCGCAACATGTGCCATGCCAGTTGCCCACTCATGCACTGACACAGATTTGTCAGGCAAAGTTTCACTGGATGACTTTGCTGTGCCCATGACACTGTTTCCTTTTGCACTCTGATGGTTCATAGAGTTGTACAGCACCATCAGGTTTTTATAAGGAATCTGCAAGTCAAGCAAACTCTCAATTAATTGTGTACAACACTGTCACTTCATTGTGCACGAAACTGTCATCACAATAAATCAATTGTGTGTTTTGAGTCACAGAGGCAGAGGTAGGCGCATTGTCAGTGTCACTGACCTAATTGGCAAAAGGACTCGACACCGATTCGAGGAGTCAGAGTTTCAGGCCGGATCGTGCTCGTCCTCGGATTCAGAGGACTGTTCCAACAGCATGTGTAAGTATTCGTTCTCTGAGTCTGATGTTTCGTCACACACTTCATGTCTGTACATTGGCTCATCATCACTCATTGCATGGGCTTCGTCTTCGTCCTCATCCTCTATATCCTCATTTTCGGGAACTTTGTCTTCCTCTGGGTCTTCATCCTCTAGATCCTCATCTGCTTTACAATGATAAGGGTCCAGTGACTCCTCAGACTCTGACGACAGCATCAGAACCTCGTCCAACTTCAGAGCCATTGCTTCCAATTCTGCCCGCATTTTTTTGTTTGGGCAAGAGTTCTCAGGGGTCCAATCCCGAAAAGTAAGGAGCTCCTCCACGTTTGAGAACGGTTGTGTGTAGCCAGTGGCTCTCGAAAGCATGAAAACAGATGAAAACCACCCATGCAAGAATCCGATCATCGTCAAATCTCGTGTAATTGCCGGCTCGGCACAATGTAGAAGCCACTTGATGTTCTTGTAATAATGCTTCCTGGTCTGATCCGCCTTGCGCTGCAACTCCTCCGAGGCAAAAAATTCCGGAGACCATACCCAAAGAAGCCCCTCAACCAGGTCTCCAAGTTTCTCTTCGCCCCAAGGATAGGCTCTGCGAAATCCAGGCAGAAGCAACTCCAACGCCATTGTGTATAACGCATTCCCAGGATCATGCGGTTGCCCATTGTAGTACAGGCAGCCTCCGTGAGATATGTGTTTTCGAAATTGTGATGGGTAGTCAGCCAAGCCCTGGAACACACTCCGAAACCTGCGCTGAAGTTGGCCTGAATCTGCTCTCAAAAGATCAATCATCTGGGCCACAAATATTGTTGCCGACCGCACTTCACGTGGATCCACATACAGGTTCTCCAGGACATTGCTACAGTCACGGCAACAATTGAAGTAGTGCCGAATTGGCGTTTCAGCTGATTTCTGGTACCACTGGGATTTCCTCCAGTATGAATGAGGCAGGCAACGCTTGCAAAAAGGACACTCCATCGCCACCAGGAAAAGTCACATGCGAAAAAATGCTATTTGCGTTTGGCCTCAGCAGCCACCTCTCAATTCTAAAATGCTGCAATTGTGACAATTGAGACTCAATTGTGAAAGTGTTCATCCAGTAGCATGGGAATCCAAAGTGTAACTACTGTTCGGAGCAGTTCTGAACTTTGACACCAACAGCTGCAAAAACATGAATCTATGACCAGACGACTGACTAACACAACATTTTCATCGACAACTCACCAGTGAGATCGATGTCACTGCCTCCTGCAACTCGAGGAACTCCAGCACCTGAGCACATTGGAAGCTGTATGATATGATATTATATTATGTGTTTCTGTGTGTGTGTGTGTGTGCTTGGGTGATAGCATGAATTAACTTCAAACTGACTGACACGGAATTGTCAGAGTCTGTGTGAGTCGAGGAGAATGAACCAATCAGAAGAGCTGGAATCAGCTGAGTAGATTCACTCAACCAAATCACCAGCTGAGTATGGTACTTAGTGTACGAGCACCAGAAAGTGCCATGGATGAAAGCTCAACATCTCATTGGAGCTTTCAGCTCAGTCAGCCGGGCAGTCAGCTCACTTCAAGTCGGGTCGAACAGTTCCAGTGGCGGCCGCTCTGTCGAAGCGGATGGCGGGTGTGGCTGGGACATTTCGTTTCCTGTAGCCAGCACAAGCTCACTACTTCACCACATTTGAGTTTAAGGACTTGCACTGTCCCCGAACAAGGACAAGTTGCCCACACATTGTCTCAGCCAGCTCGTACTCTGTTGTCTCTCACCATGGCGCATCAGCATGTTCATCCTTGGCACTACAGATATTGATTGATTCATGTGAGTCTGAGTCTTAAAGGGATGTAATGGTGCACAATGAACCAATGAACAGTTCAAGCGGCATGAGCTTGACCTGGCGCTGCAATGGGAAATCGTGATGGGTGGCCACGTGGAAGAACTGGTCCTTGACATCTTCAGGGATATAGTAGTCCTCCAAGATCTCCAGCCTCAACTGTTTCATATAAACAATACAACACTGTAAACTGCATGCAAATCCCTGCCAGGCTGCATCACAGGGTTTCTGTCGATGGTAGGGACTACTTCTTCATCGTGCTCCTCTGCTTCCTCCTCTTCCGCCTCCTGGTCGATTTGCTCCTGCTCAGCCTTGTAGGGCTCCGACTTCTCAGGAAGACTCGGATTCCACGCTGTGAGGTCCGCCAGCGCACCGGCAGGTGCCAGTGGAACACTGTGCTCAAGTGTTGACATGAATTGAAGTTCCACAAGTTTTGGCTGCAGCCTCTCCCACACAGCATTCGCCAAACTCGACACCATGTTCTCAATTGAAGATCGAGCTGAACTGTTGCTCGGCAGTGCAGCACCACCACCTAGGAATGTCTGAAAGCATTCCCCAACAGCCATCTCACATGCCGTCATCATCGGAAGTGTTGGGTTTGCTGGCGCCGGCGGAGGAAAGGCAGGTTGAACTGGATGTGTTGCTGCCAGACGTGCATCCCTTGGATGTAACGGACGAGACTTGGGCGGATCTTTCGGTTCCGGCACACCCTCTGGAGAATCAACCTCAACCACTGACACTGGCGGCTTTGGCGGCTTTGCAGCCGGCTTTTTCGGCTTTGCAGGCATGCTTTTCGTAAGAGGTGCTGGCTTTGTTTTTGCCGTTGCCCCTACTTCTGCTGATGCCCATTTTTTTGCTGGCGGTCTTGCTTTTGGTGGTGCTCCTGCTTTTGGTCCTGCCCCTGGCTCGTCTGTTGATGCTGTTGCGCTGGCTTTTGTTTTTTTTGCTGGTGATGCTTTTGGATCATTGGAAGCCACTCTGGAGCGGGCACTGGTGGCCTGGCAAAAGCCGGAGTAGCAGAACTGGAGGATGCAGGATCACCACCCCCTCTTGTGGCGTCATCGACATCTGTCTCCGGGATCTCACGCGGAGCAGTTCGTGCTCTTTTGGCATCTGGCAGCACCTCAAATGCTTTGCATTGAAGACGACACACACACACACACACTCAATTGAGGATGTCAATTGTGACTGAAATGTTATTATTTATTCTTGAAGCTGAAGCGAAAATGTAGTGTTGCTCCCAGCTGCTGCTGCTGCAGCAGTTCCTCTTGACTTCGTCTTCTGATTTCGCTTCTGAAGCTTCTGAAATGTCCTGGCAGGTAGGTCCACGGGATGTTCCTGCTTGTCCTTGACCATTCTTGTTTTCAAGTTCCTGAGTCAAAGTGGTACGTGTTGGCACTACAGGGCAGACTGCAAATCAAATCAATGCGGAATTCGAGTCCAGGCACATCTGAATGGAAGCCCAATCAGTCTGATTTGCAAATTGGTCGGTCCATGTGTTCCAAGCATTTTGCAATGCTGCCTTCCATTGATCCGACGACCAACCAATGGACGGCAGGAGATGCTTCTGCTTCCTGATGCACACTTTGGCAGAACCATGGATTGCATTTAAATATTTACATATTACAACCTCAAAACAACATTCGAAAATCTGAAGCTGCTCAGCGACACGTGATGGCCATTGGCGAAGTCGATAATGTGCTGTTGATCGGCAGCGATGGCACTGTAATCTTCCTTTCTGTGCCTCTGGACTAAAGTGTCGAACCATGCGACGCATTCGATGCCACAGACCTGCACTGACAGCTGATATACTTACAAAAACTAGACAATTGAGTGTCACCTGGACCAATGAGTCAGTTCAGCACAGCGACTTGGAAGAGAGCCATGACCAACGCAATCATGGCACACGTCCTGTGCCATCCCGCCGAACAGCAGATCCTGACAATTGAAGGACCACATAGGAGGGTTATAATTATCCTAGTCCCTGAACCTAAAAAAAACCTCCAAGACCTTCAGCATTCAAAGACTCGAGAAGCCTGAGCAACTTGTCGGGAAAATTGAGGATGAAGTGGAGCGTCTTGAGCGCTGCGGGATGACTATACACCTCGGTCATTAGGGTGAATTCTTATTAAAATTAAAAATTAATTATTATACAACTCGATTCATGAAGCAACACCTGTTCGACCAGGCACCTGTTCCATGATATGCTGGTATAGGCCACATTCTCTGCCAAACCTTCCTCCTTCGGCCTCCCTTGGCTTCCATCCATGACTGTCACTGTCACTGCCCTCAATTGTCAATTGAGTGAAACTGAAATGAATGAAAAATGTACAAATGTCATGAAGCTTCGACACGTGCATTGACTGCTGCAAGCGAACCTCCCATTTGTTAGAAAAGTTACATTCCCTGTCCAACCTCTCCAACAAGTCTGCCATCTGAGGTGATGGACGATTTCCATGGTGGGCAACCCCATAACCAACGATCACCACTCTCTTCGGCCAAACGTAGGTTTTGCCGCCCAGGAAAACTGACCTCGAAGTGTTGGAGCAGAAAGCAGCTGCCGAAGAGCTCGGGTTGTCAATAGAGCTCACATCGTCATCAGTAGCATCAATAGCCGGTTCGTGGTCTCTTGTTTCTCTCGGGGTCCTTCCACTTGCGTCCCCAATCGTCCGAGTCGTCTTCTTCTTTGCCCCGCCCCAAGTCACCGGAACTTTTCGTTGAGGCGTCTGCTTTCTTGCTGCCGTAGTTCCCGACATCGAATTGGCTGTATACTATCCCCAAGCTTTGATTGTGCCTCGAATGAACACGGAATTGTAATGATGAAAGCTTAAGCGCCAAAAAAAAGGGCTGCATCAATCTTTGCCAAAGTGCTCTCTAACGTTCTTGTTACAGGCTGACAGAATCCAGGCTTCTGGTTTCTGGATGCCGTCTCTTCCCCGTTTGAAAGATCTCCTCAAATGTTGTTGCATTGAAACAATGACATGTCAGGTAGCAAATTATTCTCAATTGGAAATTGTCTGAAATGTACTGCAGGTGTCACAAGATCACCAGCCTTTCTCGGGCAGAGCAAATAGAGCAAGTAGATTGCTTGCTGTGCTTTCCGGAGATCCTGGCCCTGCTCCTCGAGACACAATTCCTCAGGGAGATGCTGGAGGGCCACACTCGACATAGCACAACTTGAGCCAGAACTGCAGCATTAGGTTACAAGGGGCTCACAATCAATCACCAAGCAAGCTGACACACACACACACACACTCACTGAGCCTTCCGCGCAAATATCACTCACATGCCTTCTGAAACGACTTCACCTGGCAAAATGCAAATTTCATGCCAGCCCTGCCCCCCCCCCGGCTCTGTCAAAACATGCCAGGCAGACCTTGCCATTGATGCTACCACAATAGTTATACTACCGCAAATCATGCTACCACAATTAGCGCTACCACAATTGTTGCTACCACAATTGACAAATTGATGCTACCAGAACTGATGCTACCAGAATTGATGCCACTGCAAAATCGAATCAACCAAGCCAAGCAATGCCATGCTGACTACCACAGTTGCTGCTACCAGAACTGATGGTATCAGAATTGATGCCACCGCAAAATCGAATCAGATGCCACCGCAACAATCGAAGCAATCAAGCCATGCAATGCCATGCTGACTACCACCATTGACATTGATTGATGCTACCAGAATTGATGCCACTGCAGCATCGAATCAACCAAGCCAAGCAATGCCATGCTGACTACCACAATTGATTGATGCTACCAGAATTGATGCCACTGCAGAATCGAATCAACCAAGCCAAGCAATGCCATGCCGACACAGTAACGGCCTCCCCAGCGTCTTTGCAAACACGAGTGTGCTCTGACAGTCATGCGGACTGGAGACTTCTTTAAATGCCACCCCCATTCGGCCAAGATGGGGTCACCCTGCTGAGTATGCGCCGGCAAATCAGGGCCTTGGTGCGGAGCGCTGAAATCCAATTGCCTTGCATACCGGCCCGCAAGAGGACAGGTCATGCTCGTCATCGAGTGCACCGGAATCGCTGCGCGACGCGCCGGTTACTGAAGACCTGTCAATGAGGCACAGCATAAGATGCCATGCGGGGCCATGCCGGCAAGCAGCAGTGATCGAAGTTAATATTTCGACCGTGGTGTGGGTACGTGGCATAGTATTTATTAATAGTAGCGAGGCCTTCCCTGCAATCTGTGTGCATTTCACCCCGCGGCGGACACACCACCTGGCTGGACAGGCGAGCAGCACACAGAGTAAATCCCCAGCGCCCGGCCAGCGACGCTGTCCCGCACGGATCAAGGACCCATTGCTCACGTGGTCCGAGCCCGACTGGAGCGGTCTCTAAGACCACTCTGAGCTGGGGCGTGCAGGATGGGTAGGGCGAGTCGAACCAAGCCAAGCAAGCCAAGCAAGCCAAGCAAGCCAACCAAGCAACCAAGCCAACCAAGCAGTGGCACGTGACAAAGGACCACGTTTCAGCTTCCAACACATCCGGCTTGGACAGAAGCGAACACCATCGCTCAATACATCCGGCTTGGACAAATGCAAAAATGTTTGGCAAAAAAGGGTTTCCTCACGCTGGCTTCCCAGTGTGCTTTAAAATGTTTTGGTCAACGGCCGTGCCCCCGGCACTGAAATTCCTAATAAAATACATAAATAAGCTAATACTACAACAGCTTGAAACCTTAAATCGGTATATTGAACTGCACTATTGAGGAAATTGGTTTTGGCCTTCAAACCCCCCTGATCCAGCCCCCAAGGATCCAACCCTCAAAACGAGTGTGTGGAACAAACCAGGGGCGTCCGAGGCCCCACCCCCGGAGTTCAAGCTCACTAAGAGGCGGTGATCTGAAAATCATGGGCGCTCAATCAGTCCAAGTCCTCCTCCTCGGAGTTCAACATCTGTCAAAGCTTTGATTTCAGAATCAGGGGTGCCCCATCAGTCCAAAGCCCCCACCCTCGGAGTTCAAGGATCTGTAAGGGTTCTGATTTAAAAATCAGGGGCGCCCCGCTCCATCAGAGTCCAAGGCCCCACCCTCGGAGTTCAAGCTCTGTAAGGGTTGTGATTTAGAAATCAGGGGTGCCCCAGCAACCCAAGGCCCGACCCTCGGAGTTCAAGCTTTGAAAGAGTTCTGATCAAAAAAACCAGGGGCGTCCGAGGCCCCACCCCCGGAGTTCAAGCTCACTAAGAGGCGCTGAAAATCATGGCCGCTCCATCAGTCCAGGGCCTCCTCCTCGGAGTTCAACATCTGTCAAAGCTTCGATTTAAGAATCAGGGGTGCCCCATCAGTCCAAAGCCCCACCCTCGGAGTTCAAGGATCTGTAAGGGTTCTGATTTAAAAATCAGGGGCGCCCCGCTCCATCAGAGTCCAAGGCCCCACCCTCGGAGTTCAAGATTTGAAAGAGTTCTGATTAAACAAACCAGGGGCGTCCGAGGCCCCACCCCCGGAGTTCAAGCTCACTAAGAGGCGGTGATCTGAAAATCATGGGCGCTCCATCAGTCCAGGGCCTCCTCCTCGGAGTTCAACATCTGTCAAAGCTTTGATTTAAGAATCAGGGGTGCCCCATCAGTCCAAAGCCCCACCCTCAGAGTTCAAGGATCTGTAAGGGTTCTGATTTAAAAATCAGGGGCGCCCCGCTCCATCAGAGTCCAAGGCCCCACCCTCGGAGTTCAAGATGTGTAAGGGTTGTGATTTAGAAATCAGGGGTGCCCCAGCAAACCAAGGCCCGACCCTCGGAGTTCAAGTTTTGAAAGAGTTCTGATCAAAAAAACCAGGGGCGTCCGAGGCCCCACCCCCGGAGTTCAAGCTCACTAAGAGGCGCTGAAAATCATGGGCGCTCCATCAGTCCAGGGCCTCCTCCTCGGAGTTCAACATCTGTCAAAGCTTTGCTTTAAGAATCAGGGGTGCCCCATCAGTCCAAAGCCCCACCCTCGGAGTTCAAGGATCTGTAAGGGTTCTGATTTAAAAATCAGGGGCGCCCCGCCCCATCAGAGTCCAAGGCCCCACCCTCGGAGTTCAAGACTTGTCAGGGTTCTGACTCAAGAATCGGTCGGTAGTCATAGATTTCAGAAGATTTTCAGAAGAACAAAGACACAATAACAAACCCAAAACAGTTCCGAAGTGCGCGTAAAATTCCGGGTGCACGCACAAGAGCACGTCAATTGAGTCGAGATTCGTGGTCGTTCGCCAAAAAAACCGCTGAATAGGATGCAAGAACAACACGTGAAATGTAAAAACTCTCTCTGACTGACAGTTGAAGAGAAATCGCAGGACTGCGGGAACTGCTGCCAGCAATGAGCCACAAAAACCTGGTACGACAGGGCAGGCTGCAAAACCAAGGACACAACCAGGCTGCAACAGCCACAGGGTAGTATTGCCTGTGTGCCAGGCTGTCAATAGGCAGAATTCCAGCGCAATTCCAGCGCAATCGGCGCAATTCGGCGCAATCGGCGCAATTCGGCGCAATCGGCGCAATTCGGCGCAATTCGGCGCAGACGGCGCAATTGGCGCAATTCGGCGCAATTGGCGCAATTCGGCGCAATCGGCGCAATTCGGCGCAATCGGTGCTTTCCAGCGCATTCCAACCCATTCGGCGCATTCCAGCGCAATCGGCGCAATCCAGCGCATGGCCATCTGCGGCCACTGAGCCCGCACGCACTGGATATTTCCTTGCGAAACATGCTGGGTGGAGACTCCGCAACATGTTGCGATTGCCTAGAGTCTAGATTGAATGAAAAGGTACAGTGATGGAAGGACATGAGTCGAAGAAATGTTTAGGCAATGCGTATATAGAGCATGAACACGGCAGAGGTTGAACGAAGATGGCGCAGTGGATATCAAGTCCTGCATAAAGTTGAAGCGTTCGATGACTGATGCAACAGATGCAACTTTGCAGAGAGAAGAACAAGGTCAAGCCGGGAATCCAAGAGCAAACCGTTCTTTGGGCATTACGGAGACTGTCGGAGATTGCTGCCAAGCAAAGTCACAATCCAGAGGCTCCTGGAAGAGTTCACGTTTTTGAAGCTTCAGGGATCACGGGCCGATCTCGAACCTTCAGTGGATCAGAACTCCCGAGTCACAACACCTCCGGCTTTCACCGAATCTCGGAGGCATCAGAGCAACAGTGCTTGAAAGTCGGAGTCACTCCACGACAGCGTCAAAACTAAATGCTGCGCTCCCGCCCATCCCGCACAAATGCTCTCGGGGCCCACACCCTTCTCCAGCTCCAGCGCCCAGGACGTGTCATCGTGGCACGGTCACTCCTTTCCATGGCCCTGTTGCGAGTTTCGTACCAGCGCCTAGGCTTCAGCATACTTCCTGTGCTCACGTGTGTCTGCACTGAAAGGTCCCCTTGGGCTTAAGGCTGCCGTGCCTCTTGGAGGAAAAGACTGTAGCATCGAGCCATTGTTTCGCTTCACGGCTTTGCCGCGCCACTCCGTTTTGCCAGTTGGCACCGGAGCATGTTACGATCCAGGAAGATTATCGGGCTTACCTGTTTGCTCCTGAGTTTCGAGACCTCAGCCCCTGCAAGGCTGGCGACTACCTCTGAGAGAGATGGCCAGAAGCACTGCAGACCTCGGAGGCTTTGTCTACAGAGACAGAGACCCGCCTTCGACCTGGAGCGACGAGAAACCACAGTCCACCCTAAAGCCTGTCCTCAAGGACCTCCAACTGTGGGAATCTGTCACCGTTGTGCCGGCAGCGAAACGAGGTCCGAAGCTTGTGCAGTCGCTCATCGGAGTGGCCGGGGAGGCAGTGAGGCATCTCGAGGTGGAGGATCTACTACCCGATCCTTTGGATCGCCTGCGCTTCGGGGTGGCAACTACAAGGGACGGTTCCTCACAAGGCGCTGTGGGCGTCCTGGCCTACGACGTGGACCTGTGCTCCGGAGCGTCTGCTAGGTGCTCCCAACTGTGGTGGAAGTCCGGAAAGCTGAGAAGAAAAGTGCCGTCAACCCTGGCGGCAGAGACGCAAGCCCTGAACCGCGGATTCGGACAACTCATGTGGGCGAAGATCTTCGGTGAGGTGACCGAGTCAAATTGCAAGGCTTCCTCAGCAACGTCACGCACTAGACACGAACTTCACACCAATGCTTAAAAGGCAAGTGCGTCAACTCGTGCTCAAGACGCTCGGTCAAAGTTGGCTCGCTGTTTCAAGCCGCGCGGGCGACGCCCAACGTACTCCGGCCCCTCTGGCTCGCACTCCACAAGTTGCAAGTCTGCTATCTCAAGACAAATTGCGCCGACAAAACGTGCACCGATCACAGTGGCGCCAGCTTGGTTCCAAACGTCAGCGAGCCACACGGACGCCTCTTCCGCATCGCGCCTTACAACCAAAGACATGCGAATGTTTCCAAGCTGCTCTTCAAGTTGCGGATCTTCAAGCCGCTCTTCGTAGTGCTCACGCACCCAACAAGACGGAAAGTCAGGCCACAAGTCGTGCGTGCACGGTTGGCCTGTTGCCGGGTCCTTCTCTGAGAGATGCTCGAGCACAGCCTTCGATTGTCTTCGGGGCTGCCTGTGCTTCAAACGCAGACGCAAAGTGGTTGTGGGCTTCTACTGAAATTGCTTGTTGTTGCTGTGCTTGCTGCTGTTCTTGTTGGGCTGGTCGGGCAGGTTCAGGTTGAGGTAAACTTGACTGTTGTCCAGCGAGCTTGCGGGCAGTGGTGGAAGCAAGTTTGAAAACTGATTGAAAACAGTGTTGTTAACGAGGCGTTCGGGGGAAAGTCCTTTAGGAGTCTCATCCTTACGTCAGTCTAAGACTCTTCTCTGACATTTGCGTACTCAAAGCGAGTTACGCGATGATCTGCAAAGTCTTTCAAGTCTACAGGGCGATCTCCAACCCTTTCAGGAGAAAAGCGAGTTGCTCTCGTCCGAATGTCAGTTCGAGTCAAAGTGTTTCCTGAGAGTTCCAATCTATCAGTATGATGGTAGAACGGGGTGCGAAAGGTTGGGGCCACTTAGGTACCTTGTGCACTCGTGCTGTGAAAAGTGTTGCATACGGTCCCAAACTCAAGTGGGCACCTTGTGTCCATCAGGAGTTGAAAGTGCGTTCGGATTAATAGAACAGAAGTTCACATCAAATCCTGACTTCGAAAGTCTGCGAACAGAAACCACCACACAGCACGGAACGTCGCAGACGTAATCGTGCAAGAAGCAGGGCTCAAACTCAAAGTCAAGCTTCACAAGTAAGTCTCCTTCCATAGACCGTCAAAGGTTGGCCTGAAATGCTCTTCGAAGATGGAGTTTTTGTTGTGAGTGGCAAAAGTGGCCATTCAGAAGCAAAGTCCTTCGGACAGCATTGTGCGGCGCCTGAATCCAGGGCTCCGAATCCTCCAAAGTAGATGCCTTCTTCTTCAGTAGGTGCAAAGCTCTCCGAGAGCGTACCTCTAGCAAAAATGAATTCAACGGTTACCGGCAGTATGTACTCAGGATGCGTATTGCGCCCCTGGCACAGCAATCTG
>CAJNDT010002611.1:0-29859 GCA_905221615.1 Symbiodinium sp. CCMP2592 | reverse complement strand
GCCGGAGAGCCAGTTCGCTTGTGCGGAGAGCCAATTCACTTATCCTGGGGACAAAGAAGGAGGACTTGCCGGAGAGCCAGTTCGCTTGTGCGGAGAACCAGTTCGCTTATCCTGGGGACAAAGAAGGAGGACTTGCCGGAGAGCCAGTTCGCTTGTGCGGAAAGCCAGTTCGCTTATCCTGGGGACAAAGAAGGAGGACTTGCCGGAGAGCCAATTCGCTTGTGCGGAGAGCCAGTTCGCTTATTTTGGGGACAAAGAAGGAGGACCTGCCGGAGAGCCAGTTCGTTTGTGCGGAGAGCCAGTTCGCTTATTTTGGGGACAAAGAAGGAGGACCTGCCGGAGAGCCAGTTCGCTTGTGCGGAGAGCCAGTTTGCTTCTCCTGGGGACAAAGAAGGAGGACCTGCCGGAGAGCCAGTTCGCTTATCCTGGGGACAAAGAAGGAGGACCTGCCGGAGAGCCAGTTCGCTTGTGCGGAGAGCCAGTTCGCTTATCCTGGTGACAAAGAAGGAGGACTTGCCGGAGAGCCATTTCGCTTGCGCGGAGAGCCAGTTCGCCTATCCTGGGGACAAAGAAGGAGGACCTGCCGGAGAGCCAGTTCGCTTGTGCGGAGAGCCAGTTCGCTTATCCTGGGGACAAAGAAGGAGGACTTGCCGGAGAGCCAATTCGCTTATTGTGCGGAGAGCCAGTTTGCTTATCCTGGGTTCAAAGAAGGAGGAGAGCTAGTTCGCTTGTGCGGAGAGCCAGTTCGCTTTTTTTGGGGACAAAGAAGGAGGACCTGCCGGAGAGCCAGTTCGCTTGTGCGGAGAGCCAGTTCGCTTATCCTGGGGACAAAGAAGGAGGACCTGCCGGAGAGCCAGTTCGCTTATCTGGGGACAAAGAAGGAGGACCTGCCGGAGAGCCAGTTCGCTTGTGCGGAGAGCCAATTCACCTATCCTGGGGACAAAGAAGGAGGACTTGCCGGAGAGCCAGTTCGCTTGTGCGGAGAACCAGTTCGCTTATCCTGGGGACAAAGAAGGAGGACCTGCCGGAGAGCCAGTTCGCTTGTGCGGAGAACCAGTTCGCTTATCCTGGGGACAAAGAAGGAGGACTTGCCGGAGAGCCAATTCGCTTATTGTGCGGAGAGCCAGTTTGCTTATCCTGGGTTCAAAGAAGGAGGACCTGCCGGAGAGCCAGTTCGCTTGTGCGGAGAGCCAGTTCGCATATTTTGGTGACAAAGAAGGAGGACATGCCGGAGAGCCAGTTCGCTTGTGCGGAGAGCCAGTTTGCTTCTCCTGGGGACAAAGAAGGAGGACCTGCCGGAGAGCCAGTTCGCTTATCTGGGGACAAAGAAGGAGGACCTGCCGGAGAGCCAGTTCGCTTGTGCGGAGAGCCAGTTCGCTTATCCTGGGGACAAAGAAGGAGGACTTGCCGGAAAGCCCGTTCACTTATCCTGGGGACAAAGAAGGAGGACCTGCCGGAGAGCCAGTTCGCTTGTGCGGAGAGCCAGTTCGCTTATCCTGGGGACAAAGAAGGAGGACTTGCCGAAGAGCCAATTCGCTTGTGCGGAGAGCCAATTTGCTTATCCTGGGTTCAAAGAAGGAGGACCTGCCGGAGAGCCAGTTCGCTTGTGCGGAGAGCCAGTTCGCATATTTTGGGGACAAAGAAGGAGGACTTGCCGGAGAGCCAGTTCGCTTGTGCGGAGAGCCAGTTCGCTTATCCTGGGGACAAATTTAAAAAGGAGGACCTGCTGCAGAGCCAGTTCGCTTATCTGGGGACAAAGAAGGAGGACCTGCCGGAGAGCCAGTTCGCTTGTGCGGAAAGCCAGTTCGCTTATCCTGGGGGCAAAGAAGGAGGACCTGCCGGAGAGCCAGTTCGCTTGTGCGGAGAGCCAGTTCGCTTATCCTGGGGACAAAGAAAGAGGACCTGCCGGAGAGCCAGTTCGCTTGTGCGGAAAGCCAGTTCGCTTATCCTGGGGACAAAGAAGGAGGACTTGCCGGAGAGCCAATTCGCTTGTGCGGAAAGCCAGTTTGCTTATCCTGGGTTCAAAGAAGGAGGACCTGCCGGAGAGCCAGTTCGCTTGTGCGGAGAGCCAGTTCGCTTATTTTGGGGACAAAGAAGGAGGACCTGCCGGAGAGCCAGTTCGCTTGTGCGGAAAGCCAGTTCGCTTATCCTGGGGACAAAGAAGGAGGACCTGCCGGAGAGCCAGTTCGCTTATCTGGGGACAAAGAAGGAGGACCTGCCGGAGAGCCAGTTCGCTTGTGCGGAGAGCCAGTTCGCTTATCCTGGGGACAAAGAAGGAGGACTTGCCGGAGAGCCAGTTCGCTTAGGACCTGCCGGAGAGCCAGTTCGCTTGTGCGGAGAGCCAGTTCGCTTATCCTGGTGACAAAGAAGGAGGACTTGCCGGAGAGCCAATTCGCTTGTGCGGAAAGCCAGTTTGCTTATCCTGGGGACAAAGAAGGAGGACTTGCCGGAGAGCCAGTTCGCTTGTACGGAGAGCTAGTTCGCTTTTTTTGGTGACAAAGAAGGAGGACTTGCCGGAGAGCCAATTCGCTTGTGCGGAGAGCCAGTTTGCTTATCCTGGGTTCAAAGAAGGAGGACCTGCCGGAGAGCCAGTTCGCTTGTGCGGAGAGCCAGTTCGCTTATCCTGGGGACAAAGAAGGAGGACCTGCCGGAGAGCCAGTTCGCTGGGGTGGAGAGCCAAATATTCACTTATCCTGTGTCCTCAGGACAAAGAAGGAGAACTTGCCGGAGTGCCAGTTCGTGCGCGGAGAGCGAGTTCGCTTATCCTGGGGACAAAGAAGGAAGACCTGCCGGAGAGCCAGTTCGCTTGTGCGGAGAGCCAGTTCGCTTATCCTGGGGACAAAGAAGGAGGACCTGCCGGAGAGCCAGTTTGCTTATCCTGGGTTCAAAGAAGGAGGACCTGCCGGAGAGCCAGTTCGCTTGTGCGGGAAGCCGGTTCGCTTATCCTGGTGACAAAGAAGGAGGACTTGCCGGAGAGCCAGTTGGCTTGTGCGGAGAGCCAGTTCGCTTATCCTGGCGACAAAGAAGGAGGACCTGCCAGTTCGCTTGTGTGGAGAGCCAGTTCGCTTATCCTGGGGACAAAGAAGGAGGACTTGCCGGAGAGCCAATTCGCTTGTGCGGAGAGCCAGTTTGCTTATATCCTGGGTTCAAAGAAGGAGGACCTGCCGGAGAGCCAGTTCGCTTGTGCGGAGAGCGAGTTCGCTTATTTTGAGGACAAAGAAGGAGGAAATGCCGGAGAGCCAGTTCGCTTGTGCGGAGAGCCAGTTCGCTTATTCTGGGGACAAAGAAGGAGGACCTGCCGGAGAGCCAGTTCGCTTATCTGGGGACACAGAAGGAGGACCTGCCGGAGAGCCAGTTCGCTTGTGCGGAGAGCCAGTTCGCTCATCCTGGGGACAAAGAAGGAGGACTTGCCGGAGAGCCAGTTCGCTTGTGCGGAGAGCCAGTTCGCTTATCCTGGGGACAAAGAAGGAGGACCTGCCGGAGAGCCAGTTCGCTTGTGCGGAGAACCAGTTCGCTTATCCTGGGGACAAAGAAGGAGGACCTGCCGGAGAGCCAATTCGCTTGTGCGGAGAGCCAGTTTGCTTATCCTGGGTTCAAAGAAGGAGGACCTGCCGGGGAGCCAGTTCGCTTGTGCGGAAAGCCAGTTCGCTTATTTTGGGTGCAAAGAAGGAGGACCTGCCGGAGAGCTAGTTCGCTTGTGCGGAGAGCCAGTTCGCTTATCCTGCGGACAAAGAAGGAGGACCTGCCGGAGAGCCAGTTCGCTTATCTGGGGACAAAGAAGGAGGACCTGCCGGAGAGCCAGTTCGCTTATCCTGGGGACAAAGAAGGAGGACTTGCCGGAGAGCCAGTTCGCTTGTGCGGAGAGCCAGTTCGCTTATCCTGGGGACAAAGAAGGAGGAGGATTTGCCGGAGAGCCAATTCGCTTGTGCGGAGAGCCAGTTTGCTTATCCTGGGTTCAAAGAAGGAGGACCTGCCGGAGAGCCAGTTCGCTTGTGCGGAGAGCCAGTTCGCTTATTTTGGTGACAAAGAAGGAAGACCTGCCGGAGAGCCAGTTCGCTTGTGCGGAGAGCCAGTTCGCTTATCCTGGGACAAAGAAGGAGGACCTGCCGGAGAGCCAGTTCGCTTATCCTGAGGACAAAGCCAGTTCGCTTATCCTGGGGGAGGACTTGCCGGAGAGCCAGTTCGCTTGTGCGGAGAGCCAGTTCGCTTATCCTGGGGACAAAGAAGGAGGACCTGCCGGAGAGCCAGTTCGCTTGTGCGGAGAGCCAGTTCGCTTATCCTGGGAACAAAGAAGGAGGACTTGCCGGAAAGCAAATTCGCTTGTGCGGAGAGCCAGTTTGCTTATCCTGGGTTCAAAGAAGGAGGACCTGCCGGAGAGCCAGTTCGCTTGTGCGGAGAGCCAGTTCGCTTATTTTGGGGACAAAGAAGAAGGACCTGCGGGAGAGCCAGTTCGCTTGTGCGGAGAGCCAGTTCGCTTATCCTGGGGACAAAGAAGGAGGACCTGCCGGAGAGCCAGTTCGCTTATCTGGGGACAAAGAAGGAGGACCTGCCGGAGAGCCAGTTCGCTTGTGCGGAGAGCCAGTTCGCTTATCCTGGGGACAAAGAAGGAGGACTTGCCGGAGAGCCATTTCGCTTGTGCGGAGAGCAAATTTGCTTATCCTGGGTTCAAAGAAGGAGGACCTGCCGGAGAGCCAGTTCGCTTGTGCGGAGAGCCAGTTCGCTTATTTTGGGGACAAAGAAGGAGGACCTGCCGGAGAGCCAGTTCGCTTGTGCGGAGAGCCAGTTCGCTTATCCTGGGTTCAAAGAAGGAGGACCTGCCGGAGAGCCAGTTCGCTTGTGCGGAGAGCCAGTTCGCTTATTTTGGCGACAAAGAAGGAGGACCTGCCGGAGAGCCAGTTCGCTTGTGCAGAGAGCCAGTTCGCTTATCCTGGGGACAAAGAAGGAGGACCTGCCGGAGAGCCAGTTCGCTTATCCTGGGTTCAAAGAAGGAGGACTTGCCGGAGCCAATTCCATTGTGCGGAGAGCCAGTTTGTTTATCCTGGGTTCAAAGAAGGAGGACCTGCCGGGAGAGCCACTTCGCTTGTACTGGGACAAAGAAGGATAACCTGCCGGAGAGCCGGGGACAAAGAAGAAGGACCTGCTGGAGAGCCACTTCGCTTATCCTGGCAGCAAAGAAGGAGGACCTGCTAGAGAGCTACTTCGCTTATCCTGGGGACAAAGAAGGAGGACCTGCTGGAGAGCCACTTCGCTTATCCTGGGGACAAAGGAGGAGGACCTGCTGGAGAGCCAAATCGCTTATCCTGGGGACAAAGAAGGAGGACCTGCTGGAGAGCCACTTCGCTCATCCTGGTGACAAAGAAGGAGGACCTGCTGGAGAGCTCTCGCGTATCCTGGGCACAAAGAAGGAGGACCTGCTGGAGAGCCACTTCGCTTATCTTGGGAACAAAGAAGGAGGACCTGCTGGAGAGCCACTTCGCTTATCCTGGGGACAAAGAAGGAGGACCTGCCGGGAGAGCCACTTCGCTTATCCTGGGGACAAAGAAGGAGGACCTGCTGGAGAGCCGGATCGCTTATCCTGGGGACAAAGAAGGAGGACCTGCTGGAGAGCCACTTCGCTTATCATCCTGGGGACAAAGAAGGAGGACCTGCCGGAGAGCCAGTTCGCTTATCCTGGTGACAAATTAAAAAAAAGCAAGTTCGCTTATCCTAATAACAGAGAAGGAGGACCTGCCGGAGAGCCACTTCGCTTATCCTGGGGACAAAGAAGGAGGATTTGCTGGAGAGCCACTGCGCTTACCCTGAGGGACAAAGAAGGAGGACCTGCTGGAGAGCCACTTCGCTTATCCTGGGGACAAAGGAGGACCTGCTGGAGAGCCAGATCGCTTATCCTGGGACAAAGAAGGAGGACCTGCCGGAGAGCCAGTTCGCTTATCCTGGGGACAAAGAAGGAGGACGTGCTGAAGAGCAAGTTCACTTATCCTGGGGAGAAAGAAGGAGGACTACGCGGAGGGCTAGATCACAACAGGGCTTCGCGACGGGCTAGTTTGCTCTGGGCGCCACCTGGCCGCAGAACACAAGCTTGGGGTAACCTAATCTTGAGCAGTTTTTGCTGGGCTTTGCTTTGAATGTTGGAGCATACCCATTTGTTTCGAATTGGACACAACTTTGTCATCGTCGCGGCAAAGAACGACGACTTTCCGCAGGGCGAGAATGCTTATCCAGGGGAGAAAGAAGGAGGACTATGCGGAGGGCTAGATCACAACAGGACTTGGCGATTCGCGACGGGCTAGTTTGCTTGCTTCTGGAAGCCACCTGGCCGCAGAACACAAGTCTGGGGTGCCCTAGTCTTGAGCAGATTTTGCTTTGCTTTGGTGTGAGAATTAGATTCATTAGTACACCCAACCGGCAAAGACGAAACATTTGTTGCGAATTGGACACAACGCTGTCATCGTCGCGGCAAAGAGCGACGACTTTCCGCAGGGCAAGAACGCTTATCCAGGGGAGAAAGACGGAGGACTATGCGGAGGGCTAGATCACAACAGGACTTCATGACGGGCTAGTTTGCTCTGGGCGCCACCTGGCCGCAGAACACAAGTCTGGGGTGACCCGAGACTGCAGTGACTCACGTCTGGAGTGACTCAAACCTGGGGTGACTCAGGTCTGGCACACCCAGTCCTGAGGTGACCCAGCTCCTGAGGTGATCCAGTCTTGTGGTGATGCAGTCTTGGGGTGACCTAGTCTTGAACAGATTTTGCTCGGTTTTGTTGTGAGAAATTGCTTCTTAGCACACCCAACGGGCAAAGCCGAACCATTCGTTTTGACTTGCGCATGACGCTGTCATCGTCGCGGCAAAGAAAGACGACTGCCGCAGGGCGAGAACGCTTATCCAGGGGAGAAAGAAGGAGGACTACGTGGAGGGCTAGAACAGCTAGTTTGCTTGCATGCTTCTGGCAGCCACCTGGCCGCAGAACACAAGTCTGGGGTGCCCTAGTCTTGAGCAGATTTTGAATTGTTTTGGTGTGAGAATTAGATTTATTATTAGTACACCCAACCGGCAAAGACGAAGCATTTGTTGCGAATTGGACACAACGCTGCCATCGCGGCAAAGAACGACGACTTTCCGCAGGGCAAGAACGCTTATCCAGGGGAGAAAGAAGGAGGACTATGCGGAGGGCTAGATCACAACAGGACTTCATGACGGGCTAGTTTGCTCTGGGCGCCACCTGGCCGCAGAACACAAGTCTGGGGTGACCCGAGACTGCAGTGACTCACGTCTGGAGTGACTCAACGCTGGGGTGACTCAGGTCTGGCACACCCAGTCCTGAGGTGACCCAGCTCCTGAGGTGATCCAGTCTTGGGGTGATGCAGTCTTGGGGTGACCTAGTCTTGAACAGATTTTGCTTGGTTTTGTTGTGAGAAATTGCTTCTTAGTACACCCAACGGGCAGAGACGGACCATTCGTTTTGACTTGCACACGACGCTGTCATCGTCGCGGCAAAGAACGACGACTTCCCGCAGGGCGAGAATGCTGATCATATCCAGTGGAGAAAGAAGGATGACTATGTGGAGGGCTAGATCACAACAGGACTTCGCGATTCGCGACGGGCTAGTTTGTTTGCATGCTTCTGGAAGCCACCCGGCCGCAGAACACAAGTCTGGGGTGCCCTAGTCTTGAGCAGATTTTGATTTGTTTTGGTGTGAGAATTAGATTTATTAGTACACCCAACCGGCAAAGACGAAACATTTGTTGCGAATTGGACACAACGCTGCCATCGTCGCGGCAAAGAACGACGACTTTCCGCAGGGCAAGAACGCTTATCCAGGGGAGAAAGAAGGAGGACTATGCGGAGGGCTAGATCACAACAGGACTTCACGACGGGCTAGTTTGCTCTGGGCGCCACCTGGCCGCAGAACACAAGTCTGGGGTGACCCGAGACTGCAGTGACTCACGTCTGGAGTGACTCGATGCTGGGGTGACTCAGGTCTGGCACACCCAGTCCTGAGGTGACCCAGCTCCTGAGGTGATCCAGTCTTGGGGTGATGCAGTCTTGGGGTGACCTAGTCTTGAACAGATTTTGCTTGGTTTTGTTGTGAGAAATTGCTTCTTAGTACACCCAACGGGCAGAGACGAACCATTCGTTTTGACTTGCACACGACACTGTCATCGTCGCGGCAAAGAACGACGACTTCCCGCAGGGCGAGAATGCTTATCATATCCAGGGGAGAAAGAAGGAGGACTATGCGGAGGGCTAGATCACAACAGGACTTCGCGATTCGCGACGGGCTAGTTTGCTTGCTTCTGGAAGCCACAAAGAAGGATGACCTGCCGGAGAGCCACTTCGCTTATCCTGGGGACAAAGAAGGAGGACCTGCCGGGAGAGCCACTTCGCTTATCCTGGGGACAAAGAAGGAGGACCTGCTGGAGAGCCGGATCGCTTATCCTGGGGACAAAGAAGGAGGACCTGCTGGAGAGCCACTTCGCTTATCATCCTGGGGACAAAGAAGGAGGACCTGCCGGAGAGCCAGTTCGCTTATCCTGGTGACAAATTAAAAAAAGCAAGTTCGCTTATCCTAATAACAAAGAAGGAGGACCTGCCGGAGAGCCAGTTCGCTTATCCTGGGGACAAAGAAGGAGGATTTGCTGGAGAGCCACTGCGCTTACCCTGAGGGACAAAGAAGGAGGACCTGCTGGAGAGCCACTTCGCTTATCCTGGGGACAAAGGAGGACCTGCTGGAGAGCCAGATCGCTTATCCTGGGACAAAGAAGGAGGACCTGCCGGAGAGCCAGTTCGCTTATCCTGGGGACAAAGAAGGAGGACCTGCTGAAGAGCAAGTTCACTTATCCTGGGGAGAAAGAAGGAGGACTACGCGGAGGGCTAGATCACAACAGGGCTTCGCGACGGGCTAGTTTGCTCTGGGCGCCACCTGGCCGCAGAACACAAGCTTGGGGTAACCTAATCTTGAGCAGTTTTTGCTGGGCTTTGCTTTGAATGTTGGAGCATACCCATTTGTTTCGAATTGGACACAACTTTGTCATCGTCGCGGCAAAGAACGACGACTTTCCGCAGGGCGAGAATGCTTATCCAGGGGAGAAAGAAGGAGGACTATGCGGAGGGCTAGATCACAACAGGACTTGGCGATTCGCGACGGGCTAGTTTGCTTGCTTCTGGAAGCCACCTGGCCGCAGAACACAAGTCTGGGGTGCCCTAGTCTTGAGCAGATTTTGCTTTGCTTTGGTGTGAGAATTAGATTCATTAGTACACCCAACCGGCAAAAACGAAACATTTGTTGCGAATTGGACACAACGCTGTCATCGTCGCGGCAAAGAACGACGACTTTCCGCAGGGCGAGAACGCTTATCCAGGGGAGAAAGACGGAGGACTATGCGGACGGCTAGATCACAATAGGACTTCGCGACGGGCTAGTTTGCTCTGGGTGCCACCTGGCCGCAGAACACAAGTCTGGGGTGACCCGAGACTGCAGTGACTCACGTCTGGAGTGACTCGAAGCTGGGGTGACTCAGTTCTGGCACACCCAGTCCTGAGGTGACCCAGCTCTTGAGGTGATCCAATCTTGGGGTGATGCAGTCTTGGGGTGACCTAGTCTTGAGCAGATTTTGTTTGCTTTTGTTGGGAGAATAAGCTTCTTATAACACACATGACGAACCTCTTGTTTCGATTTGCACACAACGCTGTCGTCGTCGCGGCAATGAACGACGACTTCCTGCAGGGCGAGAACGCTTATTCAGGTGAGAAAGAAGGAGGACTATGCGAAGGGCTAGATCACAACAGGACTTCGCGACGGGCTAGTTCGATTACTTGAAGATGAAAGCATATTCAGGAGAGAAAGAAAAAGGACTGCGGGGAAGGGCTAGATCCCACAAGGACATCGGGACGGGCTAGCTTGTTTACTGGCATTTGTGGAAGCTACTTGTTATCGCTCTGGTAGATCGAGAGGCCACATCATAACCAAGAACAGTAGCACTAGGTCGCAGCCGCAGAAACCCGAAGCCCGGAAGCCATGATGATTCTGATTAACACCCGGTGTGGCTGCTGTTTTGTCGGAATTAGGTCATACTGTGCTCTTGTGGAACACCTCACCACTTACAAGAAGACAATCTGCTGCAGCCTTTTGAAGCTTCAAGCTTTCAGACACATCAATTCGATATTCTTCGCGTGCTGAGCGAGGAGCCTAAACGCGCTAGTGGCACTGGCGCCTCTGCGCCCCCTCTTGCAAAATACTTGTGCCCGACGAACGCGTGTCATGAGGCAGCATGCCGTCCACTCGTCGCTGGGCCGACATGACCGACGACGACGACGACAGCGAGGAGGCATCCATATTATTGGCGATGCATCTCGCGTTTCACACGCCTGACACTCTTCCTGACATGTGCTGGCAGGTCAATGTGTGGGATTGGGAGGCATTCAAGCGCGAGTATCTCGCAACACGGTGCCGCTTGACTTTGATGACCCCGGTCCGCGCCTCGGCACGTCTGCTTGCAACCACAAGCACTGGGCACCACGTGCACAGCCGCCTTGTAGCACCCCTGGCTCCCCAGGCAGGCGCGATCGTCATCGACGAGGTGCGAGTCCTTATACAAACGTACGAAGAGTAAAAGACAAGACTTCTGCCATCTGCGTCCACCAGGACTGGAAACGGCAGCCAAGCTCGTCTGCAACGAAGCCGGTCGTGTGCGCAAGACCAGTCGCAAGCCGGCGAAGGAAGGCGCACCCCGCGAAGTCTTCTGCTCATCGCCTTTGTGTCTTCCGGTGCGCAAATGATGCTGATTATGGCCAAGACGCCGAGGCCGAAGAAGCATCCGCAGCCCGGTGCGGGCAGCGAGGAGAATGACGTCCTGAACGCCGCCTTCCAACAAGCAGAGGTGCAAGTAAGTGCCGGTGCCCAACGCAAGCTTTGGGAAGCTGTACCCAATCATAGGAAGAGCGAGCATCGTTGCCGACGTGCGGCTTGACGGCGGCAACAGCTGCTTCGTCCGATCGGCCGCAGCGCCCGAGGTCCTTGATGGTCCTTGTACCTGGGGAGTCACAAGCTTGACCTTGGGCCGCGCAAGTACACTAGCTGTCACCAGCTGCCAGGATCTGGCTTCAAACTGCAAGAGCCGGACTTCGTGGGAGCATGATCGCTGACGAGGCTGGCTCTGCCTGCGGCCACTCAACGCGGCAGCGCTGCATGCTGCCAAGCACTAGCTGCAACGACACATGCGCAGACAGGACGCCTGCCTTGTCACACGCTTGCTGCTCTGCCCGTGCCTTAGACGCTTGCCACAACGTAGTTCCAACAGTTCCAGCTCTGCACTGATTGGTGGTGCGGCAGGTGCTCAATACATTGCAGGTGGTGCTGGGGACCCAGATTGGAGCATTCGTTCGCTCGGCGCAACACTATTACTATCATTTGGCAGGACTCAGTCCGCTGCCGTGCCTGGCTCATTGTACTTCGCAGACATGGATCTTGCTAGCACCAGCGGATGCGGCTGCCTTTCGTCTTGCGACTCTATGAGGTCCCAACGACTTGTGCTTGCCCTGCTCCACGTCGAACATGGGCAAAGGACAAAGGCTCATGCTCCAGCGCGCCGAAAGCCCAGATGCTAACTCAAATAACGTTGCGTTGAAAGTGGCGATGGCCAACGTGCGGACCAAGCAAAAGTCTATTATCGTATATAAATGTATAAATGTATAAGTGATAAGTGTATACCGTATATACCTCGGCCGACTCTCCGAGGCCCTCTGCGGCACACCTTCCGCTTTGTGGAGCATGGGTCGCAAGCAGCGGAACAGGCTGCAGCACGTCAGAGTCTGATTCAAGTTGATTTGCCGGGCAAGAATTCGGCCCTCGGCTTGTCTTTGGACTGTGATTGTTGAAACCGAGGCCCTTTATGGCAACACGGCCTACGCCTCCAGCTCCTTGGAGCAGAAGACGAGCTTCGGAGAGTGCCCGGGAAATTTCCGCCTGGTGAAGATGCCCCCGGACGGGAATTGTTTGTTCCACGCTCTGTCCCACGTCAGCGGCGAGGACGCCGCAGTCCTGAGGACCGAGGTGGCCGATTTCCTGGAGGAGCAAGCCGCGCAACAGGAAGAACACGAAGATGCCTGGCTGGACGAAGCAGCCATGCTTCAAGGCGATCCGGAGCATTGCTGGGGAGGAGATGCCTCCGTGCTGGCATGGTCGCTGCTGCGAGAGCGCCGGGCGCACGTTCATTGGCGCGATGAGCAGGGCAATTTCCACTTCGACGAGCGAACCCACTGGCAAGTGGTGGACAACATGGCTGACCCCGACAAGCACCCCGTCCTGCATCTCTTGTACAACGGCATAAATCACTACGACTTGCTGCTGCCTGACTCGGGCACGCACCGCGTGGATCAGGAGAGACCAACAGCGCCTGCCGCCCAAGGGCGCCAAACGGGGGAGTCCGGTGGCTCACACTCCTCGGCCTTGGGCGGCGAGGTATCCGACGCGATGACAAACCAAGGCGTGCTGGCAGAGCTGTCCCTCTACAAAGTTGCGGAGCAGTCGTCGCACCCGCATCGACAACTGGAGGATCTCCTGCACGAGCTGGCGCAGCAGCTCCGGGATAGCCCGACGCTGCCTCCCCAAGCATCTTCGGCATCCTTGGACGCAGGCGAGGCGTGGCCACGCATCTTCTGTGCCTTCAACGACTGCACATGGTGCAGTGAGCACGGAGGCGAAGCCGAGCTGTTACAGCACCTGCACCAGGATCACCTGTCACAGCTGGAACCGCTGCTGCAGCTCCTGCTCGATCCGAATGCTCGGGATGCGCTCCTGAGCATTTACAACGAGGCCGTGGCGATCAGGTGCCGCTCACAAGCTCCTCTGGCAGGATCTTCCTTGGACCGCACGGCCTTGCGGTCGTTCGCCAGAGCAACCTCCGGCGACAGGGCCGAAGCGCTCATTTGCTTCAGCTGCGCCTGCATCCACACCCGAGTCGCCGAGACGGAGGACGCAGGCAAGATCAAGTGGCACCGGCCGCTGCAGCGAGCAGCGGGCGCAACATCGGCCACCTTCCTGGGCCGGCCGCTGTCCGAGATCGCCGACATCCTGGGCCTGGACTCTTTCCTCCAGAAGTACGACCGCCTCGAAGGAGACCTGAAGCTGACCACCTTCGAAGACTTCGTGCGCTGGCGCGTCCGGCTCCCGAACAACGACGGCGGCGAAGAGGGCCCCTTCTTGCTGTGCTGTCCGGAAGACCACCGCTGCGCTGCCCATCCCCAGCACGTGGCGGAGGGTTGCCTCTGCGAAGAGTGCGAAGTGCCCCTGTGCAGCGCGTGTCACCAGCAACTGAAAGCCGGCAAGCTGCCGCCCCTGAGCCTCTGCAACGACATGTGGACCGGGTATGCCCCGGAGCGGCTCTATGCGGAGAATGTCACGGTGATGGAGATGATCTGTGCAAGCCCATGTGTCACCACGCTGATTTGCATGTCCATGGAGGCCCGCTATCGGAGCGAAAGCTCCTCGCTGGAGGAGAAGGTCCACCCGCTCGACGAGAAGGTCCACATGGCCAGGCACCGCCTTGGGGCCCGAGGCAACGCGCTGACCTTCCCACTTGCTTGGGAGGATTTGCTCCGCAATCTGCAGGCGCATCACGGACTGCTGGACCCCGAGTCATCGAACCAAGAAGCTCCGACGCGACTTCCGCGCAGTGGGCCGGCGCTGGGAGAGGTGGTGCGGGTGCTGTTGAAAACCAATAAGACCGGCAAGACTTCGGACGCAGAAATCAGGAGCTTGATGCACCAAGCGGTCGTGCGCAGGGAGGTGGTGGTGCGCCTCATCCTGGACATGAAGCAGCTGGGCCATCCGGCCTACCAAAGCATGGAAGAAGCGTCAGTGCGACGAGCGGCAGCAGCCCTTCCCGAACACGACGTTCCACCGGAAGTACTGACGGTCATCGGCGAGATAGACGAGCAGTCCGAAGATCGCTTGCAACCGCAGAAAGCAGCCACACCCTCGGACGCCTTCCATGAGCTGGATGAGGCGGGCGTCATCTTCGCCGCCCAGCGAGCACGAGCTGTGGTGCCCGAAGGCTGCAGCATTGATCAGCAGGACCAGAACGCGGTAGGGGTGCAGGCCCTCAACGAGCTAGCGGACCAAGTCAAGCCATCGAACTCTGTCGATCGCCAAGACAGTGGAGGAGTCGGTCCTCCAGGAGGCGCGGCGGCTGCACAAACCTTCGAGGTGCGCACGGGCAACAAGTTCATCGACCAGTTCCAGCCGATGTACTTCGCCACCGCCTTCTGCTTCTGCTTCAAGCATGCCACCGCTTGCCCGGACGTCCAAAACACAACGACAGCGCAGGACCGGAGGACTTGTAGACGTAGTTTGTCATTTAATAAAAAGCAGGAGCCGCACACCCGTGCACCCATCCCTGTGCGCAGGAGAACACTGGAGCAGCGACCCGACGCCGGTCCCGCGATGAGAAGGCACCCGAGGTGTTCATCTACGACTGGGCGGCCGCCATGCTGCGCCGCGCGGAGACTCAGTTCCGTCGCGACTGGACCTTCGGTTTCACGGTTTGGAACTACATCTTTCGGACCCATCTCAACTTGCAGAAGAACACCTTCATGTACACCGTGCCGGACGAGCACGGCGGACGCAGGGCCCTCACCAACCCGGAGATCCTGAAGGGCGTGTGCGAGATCCAGCAATGCTTGTACCGCGGCAAGTACAAAGATGTCACCGGCGAGATGAAGGCCATCAAGGGCGACCTCTCCAAGGTGCGCTACGCGCCCAACCTGTCCGCCGCAGCCAAGAAGGTCCTGGACAACTGCGAGGCCAGGACTCGCCGCATCCCCGGCACGCACGAAGTGCGACAGACCATGCGCCATCAGACGCACGCCAACAGAGTGTGCTACGGCACCTCCGTCTTCGTGACCTTTTCCCCTTCGGAGCGCGACACTGCCCTGATGCTGCGCCTGGCCCGTGCGCGGCGGAGCGACCCGGCAATCGCACAGGAGGCTTCCAGCAGCTTCCAGGCAAGGAGCAAGCCGGACTTGGACGTGGAGTTCTGCAGACTGGACCCAGCAGCACTGGCAGCTGCGCTCCCGCCCTACGAGGAGCGCCGAGCCATGCTCGCCAGGGATCCGCTCGCATGCTTAGAAGGCTTCAAGACGTTGGTGCAGCTCGCCCTGCGGCATCTCTTTGCGTCCGCTTCTGTCCCCGCTGCCCGGACTGCATCACTTCCAACACTCCTTGCACGGATGCTTTTGGCAGCAACGCCATGGCCTGCGGCGGCATATTTGGCCGCGTGGACGCAGTGTACGGGTCGCTGGAAACGCAGAAGAGCGGCGCCTTCCACGGGCACTTCCAGGCATAGACGGGTTTCATATGCACACATAGCAACAACTGTGGTATTGCATGCAGGAAAATGATGTTGCAAGCTGCCATATCATAGCGAAGTGGTTATACATGCGTGCCAGCCATCCGGTACTCTGTGCGATGACTGTGCTGGCGCAGGTCTTCATCCAGAACTACCACCAGTTCACACCGCTGGCGGACATGCTGAACCTGTGCGTTTCCGACAGGCGCGCACTCTTGCAGAAGTACACGGCATACACGGCCCACGTGCGACGCTCCATCTACTACGATCCGGCAGCATGGCAGCAGAAGCGCAGGTCCGTGGAGGCCCAGTGGCCCGAGTACAAGAACTCTATGCTGGTGCTGAGCCGCCCGGGCTACCAGAGTGATGGGACTCTGGAAAAGAAGCAGTGGAAGAAGGCTTTTCTGGAAGAGGACGTGGAAGCCTTGCAGCAGCACAAGCAGCACCACGTGCACCTTCCTCGGTCGACGGACCCGGATGGACAACGCCTTCCTCTGGCGCATTGCAGAGATCCCAAGGATCCCACCAAATGCAAGGCCGGCTTTCCTCGGCCAGTGGAGCAACTGACAGACACGACCGTCCTGGTGTGCAAAGGTTTGGCGCAGCAGATGGGCCTGCCGGTGAAGGGCAAACGCAGCGCGCTGGGCTCGCTCTGGGGGCCGGTCAATGACCGCGACCTGAACGGAACCCACCCGGCACTTCTGGCTGCATTGCGGTGCAACTGCGATGTGCAGGTGCCGTACCGCTTCCCGATCCTGCCCGACCTCCACGACAACGACCTCTGCGGCCAAGACTGCGCAGCAGACCTAGACGTTGATGAGGTCGTGAAGCAAGCGCAGACAAACCAAGCCGCTCAGGCGGGCTATGGCTGCGACTACCAGAACAAGAGGCTGCCCATTGCCGTGCAAGAAGCCAAGGAGTGGCAGAAAGCTCAAGGAGAACTGGCCCAGGAGCTCGAAGGCAAGCCGACGGGCTACGCGATGAGCAGGCACAGCAAGCGCTTGGCCACGGACTGTCATGTGCGAGGAGTGTGCCGCGCCTCGGTGGAATGCATCAACCTCGTCGACCAAGCGCAGAGCATGGACCCCACACGTGCGGAGTCGGTCAAGACCGCGCAGGTGACGGAGATTGCTTTGGCTTATGGACTGAGACTGTTGGATGCGGCTGTCGCGCGAGAGGAATTGCCTACAGAGCGCAGGCGTGTCCAAGAAGACGCGCGGTATCGCAAACTCCAAACAAGCAAGAAGCTAACGGACTGCCCGCCCTGGACTTTCTATGCAGAGCGAGGTCGCGATCCGCGAGTGCACCAGCTCTCGGCTTTCGAATTTGCACGGCACTACCACTACCAGCTGGCATCGCAACCCTGGTCGATGGCAGAGCAAGAGCGAGAGCCGGAGAAGTACCACGCGTGCCTCACAGAGGCTGGCAAAGCGAAGCTTGCATGCGGCACGGCGCGGAGCAAGCTTGCCCCTGCCATCGACTACAAGATCAAGGAGCATGGCGGCGTGGGATGGTTGCCGCTCGGCCACGGCGAGCGAGCTCAGCCGTATCGGCACGACTGGGTCATCGCGGTGCGCAGAAGGCCTTACGTGCCCGTCATCTATGGCGCTCAAGGCTGCCGCACGGAAGAGGAGCAAGCCCAGAAAGTCATGCTGCTCTTCTGTCCCTGGACCACCAACGCCGCAGATGCCACGGCCGACGTGCCCTTTGTCTCTGACCTGATGGGCGGTTGCAGCACCTGGCGCGATGCCCTCAAGTTGTGGTTTTCCAGGCGAGGCTTTGCCACGGAGTCTTTGCGCCGCTACGTCCTGAACTTCTGCTTCGTGTACTGTTTACCGCGGGAGCTGCAATCCAACGGTGAGCTGGCAGAAAACAGTGACAACGAAGGCATCGAGGACCCACGAGCCGTCACAATGCAAGACAGGTAAACTCATATGTTTCACATATACGTATAGAAAATGCGATGAGCCATCCTTATCAAATTAATTATAATGCCCGCAGGACACTGCGACATACTTCGATGCCGACGACCTGGAAGCAGCTCTGGTCACGCACGTGCGGGGCAGCGGGCGGGCAGAAGAGGAGGCCGATGTCGTCGACGGGGCAACGGAGCCAAGCTTGCAGCACACCATGACCAAGGAAATGTTCGACCTGTCTTCGTCCATCTGGCTACAAGGCCCTAGCAGCGGTGAGGCGAATGCGGATGCCGTAGCCCAGCGCCGGAGACTGGAGAACATACAAGGCGTGCAGTCTGCTGAGCGCTTGCACGCCGCCGCGCAGGCTTCGCGCAACAAGGCGGCGTCCGTCGCTGCGTCTCAGGCGCGGGCCCGCCTGGGAGGCGCAGAAAGACCGCCACAGGTGGAGGAGCGAAAAGCAATCACAGCAGAACAGCTTTTGACTTGGGTGCACAGCGAGCAGATTCGCTCCTTCCTGAATGCCAAGCAGCACGAGGCACTGAGCTTGGTCGTGGACCGCATCCTCGTGGAGCACGGCCTCGTGCAAGTCGAAGACACCGCCTTGCGACGGGGCGACCCCCTGGTTTGGCTCGTGCACGGCGGTCCTGGCACAGGCAAGACAGAGGTCCTGAAGCCTTTGCGCAAGCTTTTCGACATGCTCGGCTACGTGAAGGGCTTCGAGTTCGAGGTCGCCGCTTTTCAAGCTGTCAACGCAGCAGACGTGGAAGGCAAGACGCTGCACAACGCCGGTGGCCTCAACGTCGGCAGTTTCAGCTTGGACCAGCCGGCTAGCCGAGAGACAGCCCAACGCATGGCCCTCTGGCGCTGGCTCATCATCGACGAGATCAGCATGGTCAATGCGAGACTCCTCGCGCAGGTAGAACAAAGGATGCGCGCCGTGATGCCTTCGGCGAATGCCTGGAGGCTGAACGGATCTGGAGACGTGCGACCCTTCGCAGGTGTGAACGTCCTCCTTGTGGGTGACTTCGGCCAGCTCAAGCCGCCCGAGGGCGGCTTCCTTGCGGACGTGCCTGCAACCTTAAAGCTTTGGGAAGGAACTTCCGGACAACGTCCTTCGGATATCCTCACCGATCATGGCCGGCAGCTGCTCTGGAGTGGGGCGACGCAAGGAGTCACGGAGCTCGTGGAGCGGCAGCGATGCCAGGACGCCTGGTGGAACGAGGTGGTGGACGAGTTCCGTGCCGGGTATCTCTCCGAAACGAATTGGAAGTATCTGCATGGCATGGCGGTGGAGGGCTGCACACTCAGCCCCGAAGAGCGGGCGTCCCGGCGCCGGGTCATCCTGTCGGCAGCAGACCCCCGGCTAGCGGAGAAGAGGTTCGTCGAGGCGCCCGTCATCGTGGCAAACAACGATGCGAAGTACCAAATCAACAAGGACCGCTCCAAGGCCTACGCGCAGTCCGCGGAGACGCAGTGTCGCCTCTCCGTGGCGCTGGATTTGGCGAGCAACGAAGCCTTGCAGGCTGCAGACTGCGACAAGGCCGCGAAGATCCGGTGGCTGCGGTACCACGACCGGGACACCGCCGACCTCTGCGGCATGCTGCCGTTGGCCATCGGCATGCCCGTGGCCCTGACCCAGCACCTCGACCGCTCCGAGGACAAGCTCCTGTTGCGCGGCCGCGTGGGCCGCGTGCATTCCTGGCTCTGGCCCGAGAACAACCAGCAGCCCAAGGTCGTGAGCCTTGGACAAACGTTGGCCGTTCATCGTTTTGTTTCAAATTCTGTAACGTGGAGTCTATAGTTCTTGGCGTGCGCCTTATAAATAGCTCGGAGCTCGCGACGTGCTGCTTCTCTCTTTCCCAGGTACGTCAAATTCGACAAAGCTACGTGGCAGCTGGACGGCGCCTCCGAGCCTGGGCTGTATCCCGTGGAGCTGAAGAAGCGCGCCTGGTTTCTGGATGCGAAGAGAAGGAAGCCGGTGCTGAAAGTCAAGCGGCAACAGATCCCCTTAGTGCCCGCCTTCGCCATCACGGCTCATGCCAGTCAAGGCAAGACCCTTCCGGCAGCGCTGCTGGACCTGAACATCGACAAGCGCACGGATCCGGCCTTGGGCACGGTGGCAGCCAGCCGCGTGAGGAGCCGCTACGACGTGCTGATCATGAGGCCTTTTCCGCTCTGGCTCTTCCAGCGCGGCGCCGCCGAAGGGACGAAGCTGCTGCTGGAGAGCCTGAGAGGACAGGAAATAGATTGGAAGGCATATCGCGAAGCGCGGCAACCAACTGCCACCTGCCAGGAGTGCAGGCTCGTCAAGTCAGTGGAAGCTTTCTATGATGTACAGTGGTCGCAGGTGCGCTCAAACCAGCCCGCCACCTGCATAGCGTGCACCAACAAAGCCAAGCCGAAAGCTGGCCCGCCGAAGCGCAAGTATATTGGCGGGCCGGCCAGCTTCGTTTGCAACGGCTGCAAGAGAGCTAAGATAGAGGATGCCTTTCCACGTGCCCAGCTCAATCAAAGGGACGCTGAAGCCAAGCGCCGGTGCTTGCCCTGCCTCAAAGCTGCGACGGCGCTCACCTGCACCGTCTGCGACACCAGCAAGCCCGTGGCCGAGTTCGCGGCGGTCATGATCACGCTGCCAAGAGAGGAAGTCGTTTGCAGTGCCTGCCAGCAAGAAATCAAGCAGAAGGGAGCCACCAACTCACGCCAAGGATGGTTCACTTGCCAAGGGTGCAAAGGCTTCTTCCGTGCACCGCCAGGGTCACAGGAGAGTGGGCAACGGCAAATGCATTGCGGGAATTGTTCTTCTCGAAGCACACGAGTCACAGACCAGCAGAAGTGTCGGGGCTGTGGCAAGATGTTCCAGCAAACACAGCCGAAGGGACAGCCGCGTGTGAGAAACTGCCCGGACTGCAGGCGCCCTGCCTCCAAGCGTGGGATTACCTGCCTGTCCGAGACGGCATAGGAGTGTGTGCCACTGCCTGCTTTGTGGATCGATTGTGAGCGTTGTGAAACGCAGCGCACAGTATCGCTCCTCAATGTTGCATTGCAGCTGTGCACAAGGCAAAGCTGCCGTACAGGACTGCAGGTGATGTGCGCGACGAAAAAAAGAACCCGACACGCGGCTGTGCAATGCTCATGTTCAGCTCGGGCAATGCATCCCTGCAGCCACGAAGATAAGCCTGCCTGCATGCACCACGCAGCGTCCAGTGTCTGCCCAGTCTGCCCAAGTGTTACCGGCTCGAGACTTGCAAGCAATCACCCCAAATTCCTCGTTGCGGTGTAAGACACGAAGGCTTCTTCTGAGCAGAACAAACTGTCAGAGTCAGGGAAGAACTAGGAAGAGAAGTGTTAGCCAGTCACACCAGGCAAGCAAATCTGTTTTGACTATGGAGCACGCGAGCTTTTGCCAGGCAGGACTGTAGGGCCAGTCAAACAGTAGCGCAAGGCAAAAGGAATTTGAAGCGAGTCAGCAAATTGCACAAATGCTTAAATATTGCAGAAATCTCGTGAAAACTACCAAACGGTGCCAACCAGGAAATATCGCAAAGGTTTGTACCAGAGACCCCGAAATGCGGCTGAGGCTGGGGCTGGTTACGCGTGGCGGGACGTTTGGGGCTCGGACTGGGAGTGGGGTGCAAATTCAACCAAACCAATTGCGAGCAGAAGCTCGCTCGAAGCGAGAGATTTGAAAATATCCGATTTGACCACTCAAATCCGCGAACCGATTCTGCGCATTTGAAGAGATTGGAAGGCAGGGCACTGTGGAGACTGGGCTCGGCAAATTCAACCAAACCCATGTGCGGAAGGATTAAGCACCTTGTTTGAAACTTCGCTCGAATCGAAGCTTTGAAGACTTCCAATTTAACGAGATTGGATGTTAGGGCAGCTCCCTTAAGCGAGAGTTGGCCTGGGCGCCACGCTGCGCTGGCGAACCCTAAACCCTAAACCCTAAACCCTAAACCCTAAACCCTAAACCCTAAACCCTAAACCCTAAACCCTCAAGAAAGTGATAAATAGAAATTGCTTGTCCTTGTTTGTAACCACCGCTACGGCCCAACACAAAAGTTAAAAATTGAACAAGCTTCTTGATAAACCAGTTTCTCTACAAACTTGTAACCACCGGTACGGCCCGGCCAACATTGAGCTGGAGCTCAAAAACGGAACAAGCTTCTTGATAAACCAATTTCTCTACAACCTTCAGCCCAGGCAACCCAGCCCACCAGCCAGTCCAAGCAGCCCGACCCAGCCTAGGCCAGCCCAGCCCAGCCAGGCAGCCCAGCCCAGTCACAGCCCAGCCCAAACAAGAACTTTCGGTCAAAACGTTTCGTTCAAAAGTGTCGTTCAAAACGTTTCGTCCAAAACGTTTCGTTCAAAACGTTTCGCTCAAAACGTTTCGCTCAAAACGTTTTTGGCACCCAAGAGCCCCAGCCCCCAGCAAATTTGAAAACATGGTTCGCAAAAACAACTTTCGTTCAAAACGTTTCGGTCAAAACGTTTCGTTCAAAACGTTTCGGTCAAAACGTTTCGGTCAAAACGTTTCGTTCAAAACGTTTCGTTCAAAACGTTTCGTTCAAAACGTTTCGTTCAAAACGTTTTTGGGACCCAAACCCTTATTCGCAAAAGACCAGCCCCAGCCCCAGCCCCCGCCCCAGCCCCAGGACGGTCAAAACGTCTCGCTCCAAAGTTTCGTTCAAAACGTTTCGCAGCCCCCCAAGAAATTTGAAAACATGGTTCGCAAAAAAAAAACTTTCGGCCAAACTTTCGGTCAAACTTTCGGTCAAACTTTCGGTCAAACTTTCGCTCAAAAAGTTTTTGGGACCCAAACCCTTAACAATTTCTATAAACCCTAAACCCTAAACCCTAAACCCTAAACCCTAAACCGTAACCCCCACGAGGTTTTAAGTAAATAAGATGACCCAAACAACCTACCCACAACCCTAGCCCCAAACCCCAAAAATACGAGGGCGATCCCTAAACCCTGACGAACCCTGCGTTCCAACCAACCCTAAACCCTAAGAAACAAAAGCCCTAAGAGCATGCACTCAAAACCTGGCTGCCTCTGAGCCCCAAGCCAGCTCCCAAAGCCGAAGGACCCTCAACACCCAATCCTCGCGCACTCGGACCTCTCTGCCTCGGAGCCCCAACCCACCTGGAACCCCCGAAGCCTCGCGAGGGGGGCCCCCGGCCACGCAAAAGCAGCAGCGACGAGCCTGGGCAAAAAGAAAAGGGCAACTCCTAACAAACCCTGAGCCCTACAGCCCTCTCAGAGCCTGCAAGAGGGTCCTCCAACAGCCCCACAGAGGAGCTTTTGCTGCTCTCTCAGAGGCTTTAAGAGCCTCTCTCAGAGGCTCTGCTGCTCTCTAAGCTGCCCTATCAGAGGCTCTAAGAGAGGTCTTGGTAGTGGGCTACAGCCCTCTCAAAGCCTGCAAGAGGGTCTTCCCCAGCCCACACAGGAGCTTTTGCTGCCTCAGAACCTCTAAGAGCCTCTCTCAGAGGCTGCTGCTCTCTCAGAGGCTCTAAGAGGGGTCTTGGTAGTGGGCTACAGCCCTCTCAGAGCCTGCAAGAGGGTCTTCCCAGCCCACAGAGGAGCTTTTGCTGCTCTCTCAGAGGCTCCAAGACCCTGCTGCTCTCTCAGAGGCTCTAAGCTGCCCTATCAGAGGCTCTAAGAGGAGTCTTGGTAGTGGGCTACAACCCTCTCAGAGCCTACAAGAGGGTCTTCCCCAGCCCACAGAGGAGCTTTTGCTGCTCTCTCAGAGGCCCAGAGGCTCTCAAGCTGCCCTATCAGAGGCTCTAAGAGGAGTCTTGGTAGTGGGCCACAGCCCTCTCAAAGCCTGCAAGAGGGTCTTCCCCAGCCCACAGAGGAGCTTTTGCTGCCTCAGAACCTCTAAGAGCCTCTCTCAGAGGCTCTCAGAGGCTCTGCTGCTCTCTCAGAGGCTCTAAGCTGCCCTATCAGAGGCTCTAAGAGGAGTCTTGGTAGTGGGCTACAACCCTCTCAGAGCCTGCAAGAGGGTCTTCCCCAGCCCACAGAAGAGCTTTTGCTGCTCTCTCAGAGGTTCTAAGAGCCTCTCTCAGAAGCTCTGCTGCTCTCTCAGAGGCTCTAAGCTGCCCTATCAGAGGCTCTAAGAGGAGTCTTGGTAGTGGGCTACAGCCTTCTCAGAGCCTGCAAGAGGGTCTTCCCCGCCCACAGAGAAGCTTTTGCTGCTCTCTCACAACCTCTAAGAGCCTCTCTCAGAGGCTCTGCTGCTCTCTCAGAGGCTCTAAGCTGCCCTATCACAGGCTCTAAGAGGGGTCTTGGTAGTGGGCTACAACCCTCTCCTTTTGCTGTTTTTCAGAGGCTCCAAGAGCTTGTCTCAGAGGCTCTGCTGCTGCCCTATCAGAGGCTCTAAGAGGGGTCTTGGTAGTGGGCTACAGCCCTCTCAGAGCCTGCAAGAGGGTCTTCCCAGCCCAAGAGGAGCTTTTGCTGCTCTCTCAGAGGCTCCAAGACCCTGTCGCAGAGGCTCTGCTGCTCTCTCAGAGGCTCTAAGCTGCCCTATCAGAGGCTCTAAGAGGAGTCTCGGTAGTGGGCTACAGCTTTCTCAAAGCCTGCAAGGGTCCACGATTACGTGGAATCGCCATCGCCACAGCGACGAATCCACTTCAGAGCCTCCAAGAGGGTGTTGCTGCTCTCTCAGAGGGGATCCAGAAACACTCCAGCGCCCTTAAGAGTTTAGAGGCCCCAGCCCCAGCCCCAGCCCCCCCAGCCCCAGCCCCAGCCCCAGCCCCAGCCCCAGCCCTGCCCTGCCCTGCCCCGGCCCCGCGCCCTGGCTGTGGGAAGGTACCCCGGCCCCGGACCCTGGCTGTGGGAAGATGCCCCGGCCCCGGGCAACAAACCCCAGCAAACCCTCAACAATAAGAAAGCCTCAATTTAGTCTAGCCCGAACCAACAGAGAGCAATCGCGGAGCAGACAACGGGGCAGACGACGAGCTTGAAGGCTTATGCAACGGCCCACTAAAAGCAGTGAAACCACAAACACCCCCAAACCCCGGCAATCCCTCAACAATAAGAAAGCCTCAATTTAGTCCTAGCCCGAACCAACAGAGAGCAATCGCGGAGCAGACGACAACTTTTAAGGCTTAAGCAACGGCCCCCTCAAAGCAGTGAAACCACAAGAACCACCAAGACCCGGCAATCTCTTAACACTCACAGTGCTCTAAACCTAACTTAACCCGAACAAACAGAAAACATTCGAGAGGCAGACGCAAAACTTTAGGACCTAAGGACCAGCCCCCCTAAAGCAGAGCAAGCGTTCGTGGGAGATGCTCGGGGCGCCTGTGAGCGCTCCACATGGACCCCCTTAAGGCAGAGAAAGCCTTCGGGTGAGATGCTCGCACTCGGACCCCTCCGCCTCCGAGCCCCAACCCACCTCGCACCCCTGAAACTTCGCGAGGGGGGACCCGGCCGCGCCAGAAAAAGTTCGAAGGTTTCGATCCCCAACCCGGAAAAAGTGCCGGAAAACATGATTGTCAAAAACCGCCGTTTTTACCAAACCCCAGCAAACCCATAACATTAAGAAAGACTAAATTTAGTCTAGCCCGAACCAACAGAGAGCAATCGCAGTGCAGACAAGGAGTTTTAAGGCTTAAGCCACAGCCCTCTTAAAAGAAAGGGATGCAGCTGCTGGCTTCGCGTGAGATGCTCAGGGCGCCTTTCTGCGCAGTCTCAAAAAACTGCGCTGGCGAACCCTAAACCCTAAACCCTAAATTTTAGACGGCTTGCGCCGAAGGTGCGCCAGCGCAGCTTCTGGTTTGATGCCCAGCAGGTACGCAGGATTTAAGGCAAGCAACGGTCGACCATAGGGCAGTTTAAGTAAATTGACGTAAATTGACAAGTTTTTTCTAAGTGCAACTGAACGGTTTAAGTAAATTGAAATGACCCAAGCAACACACCCGAAACCTTAAAACCCTAAAACCCGAAAACCTTTAACCCTAAACCCTAAAAAGCTTTAGCTGCTCTCCGAGAGGCTCTAAGAAGGGTCTTGGCAGTGGGCTACAGCCTTTCAGAGCTCCTCCCCAGCCCACAAGCCTTTCAGAGCCTCCTCCCCAGCCCACAGAGCAGCTTTGCCTGCCCTATCGGGAGTCCCCGATTGCAACTTTTTTGCACCTCCGTTTTGCAGCTCCGGCCCCCCCAAAACCGGATTGCAACTAAAAGGCAACGAGCCGGTGCCGGCTCACCCCCACCCCACCCCCACCCCACCCCACCCCCACCCCCACCCCCACCCCACCCCACCCCCACCCCACCCACCCCACCCCACCCCCACCCCCACTCCACCCCCACTCCACCCCACCCACCCCACTCCACCCACCCATCCACCACCACTTTCAGCTACAGCTAAGGCTGAGGCTGGCACAGGCGTGCGTTACGAATGGGACGAGTGAGAATTGAGGTCCAAGTCTCGCTATGTCACTATGTCATAGCCATCGTCATGCTCATCATCTTCGTCTTCAGAGGCTCTAAGCTGCCCTATCAGAGGCTCTAAGAAGGGCCTTGGTAGTGGGCTACAGCCCTCTCAGAGCCTGCAGGGTCCTCCACAGCCCACAGATGAGCTTTTGCTGCTCTTCAGAGGCTGTGCTGCTCTCTCAGAGGCTCTAAGCTGCCCTATCAGAGGCTCTAAGAGGAGTCTTGGTAGTGGGCTACAACCCTCTCAGAGCCTGCAAGAGGGTCTTCCCCAGCCCACAGAGGAGCTTTTGCTGCTCTCTCAGAAACTCTAACCTCCTCTCTCAGAGGCTCTGCTGCTCTCTCAAAGGCTCTAAGCTGCCCTATCAGAGGCTCTAAGAGGGTCTTGGTAGTGGGCTACAGCCCTCTCAGAGCCTGCAAGAGGGTCTTCCCCAGCCCACAGAGGAGCTTTTGCTGCTCTCTCAGAGGCTTAAAGAGCCTCTCTCAAAACCTCTGCTGCTCTCTCAGAGGCTCTAAGCTGCCCTATCAGAGGCTCTAAGAGGGGTCTTGGTAGTGGGCTACAGCCCTCTCAAAGCCTGCAAGAGGGTCTTCCCAGCCCACAGAAGAGCTTTTGCTGCTCTCTCAGAAGCTCCAAGAGCCTGTCTCAGAGGCTCTGCTGCTTTCTCAGAGGCTCTAAGCTGCCCTATCAGAGGCTCTAAGAGGGGTCTTGGTCGTGGGCTACAACCCTCTCAGAGCCTGCAAGAGGGTCTTCCCCAGCCCACAGAGGAGCTTTTGCTGCTCTCTCAAAGGCCGTGTGGTGGCTTGTTAGGCTGAGCGCCTCAAGGACAGCTCAACTAAGAGCCTCTCTCAGAGGCTCTGCTGCTCTCTCAGAGGCTCTAAGCTGCCCTATCAGAGGCTATAAGAGGGGTCTTGGTAGTGGGCTACAGCTTTGTCAGAGCCTACAAAAGAGTCTTCCGGTCCACGATTACGTGGAATCGCCATCGCCACGGCGACGAATCCATTTCAGAGCCTCCAAGAGGGTGTTGCTGCTCTCTCATAGGGGACTGAGCCAAACTGGCTCAGAAATTGAGGGTTCCAGGACCATTAATATTAGTATTAGTATTCGTGGCCCCAGCCCCAGCCCCAACCCCAGCCCAAGCACCAGCCCCCCCAGCCCCAGCCCCAGCCCCAGCCCCAGCCCTGCCCACAGAGGAGCTTTTGCTGCTCTCTCAGAGGCCCTAAGAGCCTCTCTCAGAGGCTCTGCTGCTCTCTCAGAGGCTCTAAGCTACCCTATCAGAGGCTCTAAGAGGGGTCTTGGTAGTGGGCTACAGCTTTCTCAGAGCCTGCAAGAATGTCTTCCGGTCCACGATTACGTGGAATCGCCATCGCCACGCCCACGGCGACGAATCCACTTCAGAGCCTCCAAGAGAGTGTTCACCAGCCCACAGAGGAGCTTTTGCTGCTCTCCCAGAGGCTCTAAGAAGGGTCTTGGCAGTGGGCTACAGCCCTTTCAGAGCCTCCAAGAAAAGATTCCCCAGCCCACAGAGGAGCTTTTGCTGCTCTCCCAGAGGCTCTAAGAAGGGTCTTGGCAGTGGGCTACAGCCCTTTCAGAGCCTCCAAGAAAAGATTCCCCAGCTTTGCCTTCTCCAGCACAGAGGAGCTTTTGCTGCTCTCTCAGAGGCTCCAAGAGCCGGTCTCAGAGGCCTGTGCTCTCTCAGAGGCTCCAAGACCTATCAGAGGCTCTAAGAGGGGTCTTGGTAGTGGGCTACAACCCTCTCAGAGCCTGCAAGAGGGTCTTCCCCAGCCCACCGAGGAGCTTTTGCTGCTCTCTCAGAGGTGCTAAGAGCCTCTCTCAGAGGCTCTGCTGCTCTCTCAGAGGCTATAAGCTGCCCTATCAGAGGCTCTAAGAGGGGTCTTGGTAGTGGGCTACAGCTTTCTCAGAGCCTGCAAGAGGGTCCAAGCCCCACGGACCCGGACCCTGGCTGTGGGAAGGTGCCCCGGGCCCTGGGCAACAAACCGCGCAAACCCTCAACAATAAGAAAGCCTCAATTTAGTCTAGCCCGAACCAACAGAGAGATCGCGGAGCTTTTGCTGCTGTCTCAGAGGCTCTAAGAGCCTCTCTCAGAGGCTCTGCTACTTTGTCAGAGGCTCTAAGCTGCCCTATCAGAGGCTCTAAGAGGGGTCTTGGTAGTGGGCTACAGCCCTCTCAGAGCCTGCAAGAGGGTTTTCCCCAGCCCACAGAGGAGCTTTTGCTGCTCTCTCAGAGGCCCTAAGAGCCTCTCTCAGAGGCTCTGCTGCTCTTTCAGATCTAAGCTACCCTATCAGAGGCTCTAAGAGGGGTCTTGGTAGTGGGCTACAGCTTTCTCAGAGCCTGCAAGAATGTCTTCCGGTCCACGATTACGTGGAATCGCACTTCAGAGCCTCCAAGAGAGTGTTCACCAGCCCACAGAGGAGCTTTTGCTGCTCTCCCAGAGGGTCTAAGAAGGGTCTTGGCAGTGGGCTACAGCCCTTTCAGAGCCTCCAAGAGGAGATTCCCCAGCCCACAGAGCAGCTTTGCCTGCCCTATCAGAGGCTCTAAGAGGGGTCTTGGTAGTGGACTACAGCCCTCTCAAAGCTTGTAAGAGGGTCTTCCCCAGCCCACAGAGGAGCTTTTGCTGCTCTCTCAGAGGCTCCAAAAGCCTCTCTCAGAGGCTCTGCTGCTCTCTCAGAGGCTCTAAGCTGCCCTATCAGAGGCTCTAAGAAGGGCCTTGGTAGTGGGCTACAGCCCTCTCAGAGCCTCTCTCTCAGAGGCTCTAAGAGCCTCTCTCAGAGGCTCTGCTGCTTTGTCAAAGGCTCTAAGCTGCCCTATCAGAGGCTCTAAGAAGGACCTTGATAGTGGGCTACAGCCCTCTCAGAGGCTGGAAGAGGGTCCTCCCCAGCCCACAGAGGAGCTTTTGCTGCTCTCTCAGGCTCTAAGCTGCCCTATCAGAGGCTCTAAGAGTGCACAGAGGAGCTTTTGCTGTTTTTCAGACGCTCCAAGAGCCTGTCTCAGAGGCTCTGCTGCTCTCTCAGAGGCTCTAAGCTGCCCTATCAGAGGCTCTAAGAGGGGTCTTGGTAGTGGGCTACAACCCTCTCAGAGCCTGCAAGAAGATCTTCCCGAGCCCACGAGCTTTTGCTGCTCTCTCAGAGGCCCTAAGAGCCTCTCTCAGAGGCTCTGCTGCTCTCTCAAAGGCTCTTAGCTGCCCTATCAGAGGCTCTAAGAGGGGTCTTGGTAGTGGGCTACAGCTTTCTCAGAGGAGGGTCTTCCGGTCCACGATTACGTGGAATCGCCATCCACGGCGACGAATCCACTTCAGAGCCTCCAAGAGGGTGTTGCTGCTCTCTCAGAGGGGATCCAGAAACACTCCAGCGCCCTCAAGAGTTTAGAGTCTTAGTCTTGGCCACTGAGCCAAACTGGCTCAGAAATTGAGGGTTCGAGGACCATTAGTATTAGTATTAGTTTTAGTGGCCCCAGCAGCCCCAGCCCCAGCCCAAGCACCAGCCCCCCCAGCCCCAGCCCTGCCCTGCCCTGCCCTGCCCTGCCCCGGCCTGGTCTGCCCTGCCCTGACATCCCCGGCCCGCGGGCTGTGGGAAGGTGCTGGCTGTGGGAAGGTGCCCCGGCCCCGGACCCTGGCCGTGGGAAGGTGCCCCGGCCCCGGGCAACAAACCCCAGCAAACCCTCAACAATAAGAAAGCCTCAATTTAGTCTAGCCCGAACCAACAGCGAGCAATCGCGGAGCAGACAACGGGGCAGACGACGAGTTTGAAGGCTTATGAAACGGCCCACTAAAAGCAGTGAAACCACAAACACCCCCAAACCCCGGCAATCCCTCAACAATAAGAAAGCCTCAATTTAGTCTAGCCCGAACCAACAGAGAGCAATCGCGGAGCAGACAACGGGGCAGACGACGAGCTTGAAGACTTATGAAACGGCCCACTAGAAGCAGTGAAACCACAAGCACCCCCAAACCCCGGCAATCCCTCAACACTAACAAAGCTTCAATTTAACCTAGCCCGAACCAACAGAGAACAATCACGAAGCAGACGACAACGTTTAAGGCTTAAGCAACGGCCCCCTTGAAGCAGTGAAACCACAAGAACCCTCAAAACCCGGCAAACCTTTTACACTCCCAAAGCTCTAAACCTAACTTGAACCGAACAAACAG
>CAJNDT010002610.1:0-29867 GCA_905221615.1 Symbiodinium sp. CCMP2592 | reverse complement strand
GAAAAAACACAAGCAGTTGCCGTGTTTTAGGGGCCTGAAAGCCCGAAACCAAAATCAAAGTAGCAGACGCGTTTTTGGGGGCCTTGAGACCCTGCCAACAAAATCCTAACAGCAGACGTTCATTTTCGGGAGTCTGGCCACAGATTCGATGCAGCAGCTCGAAAAGACACAAGCAGTTGTCGTGTTTTAGGGCCCTGAAAGCGCGAAACGAAAATAAAAGCATCAGACGCGTTTTTGGGGGCCTTGAGACTTTAAACCCAAACAGCACACATTCATTTTGGGGAATCTGGCCACAGATCAAAGCAGCAGCTCGAGAAAACCCAAGCAGCTGATGTGTTTGAAATGCTTGAAAAGCGTTAAACAAAAATCAAAGTAGCAGACGCGTTTTTGTGGGCCTTGAGACTTTAAACCCAAACAGCAGACGTTCTGTTGGGGAGTCTGGCCACAAAGGCAAACCAGCAGAAGTGGTTTCGGGAAACGTTTCGATTGCAGTGAAACAGACCCAGGTTGCAGTGCGTACAGTGTGTGTAACTAGGTTCTGTACAGTTACTTGACAGCGCCTCTTGAGCGCACAAGCTTCTTGGAGCAAGCCTACGGCTAGCGGAAATGTGACTAGTCCTCGTTGAACGCAGAAGCTTCTTGGAGCTGTGATTAGTCTACGCAGCAGACGTTTTTTGGATGTTATTTCCAGTCATTGACGTTGGTGTCCAGCACACAGTCACAGCATCGCCTGCAGATCCAAGTCGGGTTTGAGAAAGAGTGGCTGACTGATGGAGCTCTGCTCCCTCCTCTGGATCGAAGCTTGTCATATCTCGAGTATCAGTGCTTTTCCGATTTGCTCCAGCATCTTGCAATACTTTGGCCGTGGCAGTCCACGAAACAGTACGATGTTGTTTTAAGAAGACATGCAGAAAGAGACGTGCAATGGAGCATCAGTTCGAGAATGTGCAGTTCGCAAAAGCAGATCAAGGTGGTTGAGGCCCCAGAAGCGCACCGCTAACACCCGCAACAGCCCTCATGAAAGCTGCCTTGCAAGGTCACCTGAATATGGTCCTGCGTTGCTGAAGGCTGGAGCCATGTTGCAGTCCGAAAGTCAGTTTGGCGAGTGCTCTTTGCCAGGGGCCGTTTTGAAAGTGGGTGAGAGGCCGACGAACCAGCAGAAGACCTCTAGCACCCGCAACAGCACCGCCCTGTGAAAGCTGCCTTGCAAGGTCACCTGAACATGGTCCTGGCATTGCTGAAGGTGGGATCGGAGGCCTTGAGTCAGTTTGGCGGCAATGCTCTTTAACGTTGCCAGAGGCCGCTTGAAAGTGGCCGAGATGCTGGCGAAGGCGGCTCGTAGCGGCACAAACGTGCTTAAGTGGAGACGAAAAACTAATCCGGTTGATGTCGTCTGTTCGCTGCCGAAGGCTGGCGCCGACAAGAACTTTACTGATGGCATCAGCACTCAGAAGCACGTCTGAGAGCCTCTAGAGCAGTGAAGCTGTCAGTGAAGTTCCTGCTGCTGGAGGCCGGTGCCGACAAGAACTTAGCTGACAGCTGAAGGCATCAGCACTCAGAAGCACGTCTGAGAGCCTCTAGAGCAGTGAAGCTGTCAGTGAAGTTCCGGCTGCTGGAGGCCGGTGCCGACAAGAACTTAGCTGACAGCTCCGGTACCACTGCCTTGATGGAGGTGGGCCACGGCCACTTTGAAGTTGTGTGTTTACTGCTGCATGCGGGTACCGACAAACAGATGTGTAACAATCACGGTTCTGCATTGGTGCTCGCGTGTAAGAGCAGCACGGTCGAAGTCGTGCGTTTGCTGGTGGATGTCCGATGGCAAGCCACAGCGCGGAGAGAGGGAGACAGAGGGGGAGAGAGAGAGAGAGAGAGAGATAGAGGAGCTCTTTCTTGTGTTCGACGTTTTAGGGCGTGAAAGCAAGATCAAAGCAGCAGACGTTCTTTTGAGGCTTCGGGACTTTGCAGCAACATCCAAACAGCAGACGTTCCTTTTGGAAGTCTTGCAGCTGCTTGGACCTGACAGCAACATCACAGTTGCAGACGTGTGCTAGGGGCTTGAAGGCTTGAAACCAAAATCAAAGTAGCAGACGCGGTTTCGAAGGCTTTAAGACTCTGCCAACAAAATCCAAACAGCAGACGTTCATTTTGGGGAGTTTGGCTACCGATTCGATGCAGCAGCTCGAAAAGACACAAGCAGCTGCCGCTTTTAGGGGCTTGAAAGCCCGAAACCAAAATCAAAGTAGCAGACGCGTTTTTGGGGGCCTTGAGACTCTGCCAACAAAATCCTAACAGCAGACGTTCATTTTCGGGAGTCTTGCCACAGATTCAATGCAGGAACTCGAAAAGACACAAGCAGTTGCCGTGTTTTAGGGGCCTGAAAGCCCGAAACCAAAATCAAAGTAGCAGACGCGTTTTTGGGGGCCTTGAGACTCTGCCAACAAAATCCTAACAGCAGACGTTCATTTTCGGGAGTCTGGCCACAGATTCAATGCAGCAGCTCGAAAAAACACAAACAGTTGCCGTGTTTTAGAGGCCTGAAAGCCCGAAACCAAAATCAAAGTAGCAGACGCGTTTTTGGGGCCTTTGAGACTCTGCCAACAAAATCCAAACAGCAGACATTCATTATGGGTTGTATGGCCACAGATATAATGCAGCAGCTCGAAAAGACACAAGCAGTTGCCGTGTTGTAGGGGCCTGAAAGCCCGAAACCGAAATCAAAGTAGCAGACGCGTTTTTTTGGGGCCTTGAGACTCTGCCAACAAAATCCAAACAGCAGACGTTCATCATGGGCTGTATGGCCACAGATTTAATGCAGCAGCTCGAAAAGACACAAGCAGTTGCCGTGTTTTAGGGGCCTGCAAGCCCGAAACCGAAATCAAAGTAGCAGACGCGTTTTTTTGGGGCCTTGAGACTCTGCCAACAAAATCCAAACAGCAGACGTTCATCATGGGCTGTATGGCCACAGATTTAATGCAGCAGCTCGAAAAGACACAAGCAGTTGCCGTGTTTTAGGGGCCTGCAAGCCCGAAACCGAAATCAAAGTAGCAGACGCGTTTTTTGGGGCCTTGAGACTCTGGCAACAAAACCCAAAAAGCAGACGTTCATTATGGGCTGTATGGCCACAGATTTAATGCAGCAGCTCGAAAAGACACAAGCAGTTGCCGTGTTTTAGGGGCCTGCAAGCCCGAAACCGAAATCAAAGTAGCAGACACGTTTTTTGGGGCCTTGAGACTCTGGCAACAAAACCCAAAGAGACGTCTCAGCAGCAGACAGTGTTTGAGAGGCCCGAAAGCCAAATCAGTAGCAGACGTTCTTTTGGCATCATGTTCCCGCTTCGTTGAGGGTGAATGAATGACTCAGAACGTCTGAAGCCGCAAACTGGCAGCCTCAGTTTCCTTCTGTGAAAGCCTGGCTCAGGTCCATGTGCGACGACAGCCCTCAGCTCGGACCAGACTAAAACGGACGTGCATGCGCCAGCATGTTTGGATCAGGTATGCGAACAACCGACACAGCTTGTGGCAAAACCATGTTTGCAACTCGCGTGTTTTTGTAGCAGTCTTGACGGAAGCCAGGTTCGAAGCTCAAGTGCTTGCAAGCACGTGCTGACAGCGCAACTTCCAAGTCTCAACCTTGAATCCATGAACCCTAAACTCTTTGGCTCAAACGTGAATTTCACCATCAAGCTTCGATGCTTGTGGTTCCGAATCAAAGGCAACCAAGTCCAGCAAACGAGTTTGCGTCGACTTGTATTTACGTGTAAATGGAAAGTGTGCTATGCACACCGGTCCAGCTCCCGTTTCACTTTTCTGTATGTGGCTTCTGCCGCTGTTCGTCTCACTCTTTTGGCGCTTGTACAGGTTTGGTGTGGAGCAACTAAAAACTGATGCTCCATGCCCGCGGGGGTAACGCCCCGAAGGCTGTGCCAGCCTGCTATGCCAAAGCTATAATCGTAACGTTGAGAATTGGCTCTTCAATGAGTTTGGCTGGGACTGTCCGTCTTCGATGTGACTGTGGTGCTGAGCTTTGCAGAAGCCTCGTTTCATTGAACATCGCATTGCCAACGTTATGCTTTGCCTCGTGCAACAGTGCCGAGCAACAATTTGCAGTTTGACTCTGGCCATCTGAATCGTTGCGTGGCCGCCCTGCATTGTTTTCGCGCCGCAGTGCTGTTCCTTGTCAATTCCTTTGGTGAGCCCGGTAAAAGCCAAGTTGCGGGTCACCAAAAGTGATGTTGGGCGGGCGTGGGTGAACATCATGCCACAGAGTCTTCAGCGGTTTCCATGAGCTGAGCTCCAAAAGGTGGTGCACGGAAACATGCCAAAAATGTAGGAGAGCCGAGAGGGCCTCCTGCACTCACAGAAAAAAAAAAAAAAGGTGGGCGCAGCGGATTTCGGCCGATGGTATTCATCAATCGGAAGGCACTTTGTCAGGCTCCCCAGGCACGCGCCAAGATTGCTCAGAGAGGTGTAGTGTTGAATGGTTTTGTGTTCTCTTGGTTCTGGCCAACATATGCGGGCATCATTGTGGTGCAGGTCGGACGGAAAATTACCTCGTCACTCCAACTACCAGGGTTTTTTAAACTTCTAAACAATGAATGGGGCTGACCACGCTCCGCCAATGCAGATACTGGCGCTGCGCACTGGATGGTTGATAAGGGCGTCATTCTCGGATTTCCTTTTGCAACGGTTGCCCGATCTCTCCGGGATTGTTGACAACTGAAGTTGATTTTCAATCCTATAATGGTGCCCTGTGTCTCGCCAAGGTCAGGAATACTTTCTGTTTTCTCCTTTGTGATTTTTAGAGAACCTTAGGTGTAGCTGTGAACGGTAGGAGTAGGGAAAAGTTGTCTGTCTGTCGGTCGCTGCGCTTACGCTTCCTGTCTCACCTTGCGGTGAAAGTGATCAGTATCAGAAGCGTGTCCAACCGGAGTTTTTCCTCACGAGTTTTCACGAAGAATGGTGTTTCCCTGAACTTTCCTGAAGCATGATGAACATCAGAGTGTTTTCAGTTTGTTTGCTGTAAGAGCGGACTTCCAGACGAAGTCCGGGGAACACCTGGGCCGTAGCAGAGTTGCCAGTGCAGAGAAGCCGTTAGGAGTCCTTAGGACTTACCTCGGAAGTGAGTGTGCTGAAGTCTCTGTCCGCGCCCCGTTTCACTTGGCTCAAGACTTGCACTGCGTGACAAGCGCGTGGTGAACAGTTGGTTGCGAAGAAAGGTGTAAAAGTGCTGTTAGCTTTCACTGCTGTAGCTTGCTAGTCAGTCAGTCGGCTTGCACCTCCTTTTACTAAACCTAGAAGTGTGCCTCAAGGCGCGTTTGGGTTTTAACGTGGTAGCGGAGCTCAAGGTTGCTCCTCAGAGCCATGGACCCACGAGCCGAGCCTAGCCGCGACCGTTCCCCAAGAGGACGGAGTTCAGGGCGAAGTGCTAGTCGTGCCAGTGGAGTTTCTTCTGGCTTTCCCTCAACCCCTCGAGAGTTGAGTGCACCTGGCTCGCGGACTCGTGGAAGGTCCCTCCCTGCTCGGAACAGTCCGACAGCACACCGGCCTGTGAGTAGACCCAGACCTCTTGTGAGTGCAGGTCAAGTGCCTCAGGTGCCTTTCCCACAGGTACCTCAGCAGGTTCCGTTGCAGCAGGGTTTTCAGCAGCAGCAGCAGCCTCAGTTTGGAACGCAACCAGCTTTCCCTCACGGAGGAGGGATTCCGCAGCAGGCAACTGTGCCTAGTCCAGAAGACAACACTGTCAACCTTTTCAGGCAGATGTTGCAAGCCCAGGATGAACAGATCCGAGCTCAGCAGGGCCAGATTTCGCAGCTCACCGAGATGGTGAAGACGCTCGCCGTTGCGAGTGCAAACGCTGCAAGTTCGGCCGCAAGTGCAGCTCCTGTTGCTGCAAGTTCGTCCCAAGGGACGCCCGCTGAAGCTCTTGGAAGCCTCCTATCAGAGTTGACTCTGATGGTGTTGTGAAGATGGATGTGGACACAGGCTTGCGCAGCAACAGGGCGGAAAACTACATTCCGTCCCTGCCAAAGTTGGCAGCAGACAAGATGAGATCGCGCCATGAGGAAATCTCCACGTGGACCGCTTACCGCGAAGAACTGACCTCCTGGCTGTGTCTTTTAGACGACCGCTACGCGGAGGAACTGCAAGAGGCTGTGGAGAGCGGTGTTCAAGTTCAGCAGATCAGCCTCTCAAAGGGAAAGGCCGCTCGTTCCACTAAGCTGTGGTACCTCTTGAAGCAGGCTCTCGCTGGTTTTCAGCGAGGAGTTGACATAGCCAAGCTTGTCGAGTTGAGTCAAGGCGGTGCCGCTGCAGGGTACGACCTCTGGCGTGAGTTGAACAAGGAACTGTCTGTTAGGTCTCGTGTGGAGGGACAGGCGCTCAGAGAGCAGGCTCTCTTGATCGCGCCACCAAAGCACTTGAGACGGCCATTGGATATTTTTCGCCATATGATTTCTGATTTTGCTCGCTACCGCACGCTCGTTGCCAACAAGTACCCAGACCTTGAACTGCAGCAGGCTGATGTTATCAGCTGCATCTTGAAGCACCTTCATGATGATTGCAAGAAGTACCTTTTGTTGCATGGGTCTTTGACAACCTTGGAGCAGCTTGAGCGCGGTTTGGTTTTCTATGATGAGCAGCTTCGTGTTTTGAACTTTCACAAGGAAGCCTCGAACGCCAAGGGCTTTGCAGCTTTTGGCGCTGATCGTTCTGAGAAGGGTGAGCCCAAGGGTGGCGAGCCCAAAGGAAAAGGTCACGGGAAGGACCAAGGCAAGCATGGTGATAAAGGCAAAGGCAAGGACAAAGGAGGAAAGGGAAAGGACAAAGGCAAGGGTGGCAAGAAGGGCGGAAGAGCCCGATCTTCGACACCGGCTCCTGGGAAGAAGAAGCCGGGCACCTGCAACTACTGCCACAAGCCGGGCCATTGGGCCAACGAGTGCAGGAAGAGGATTGCCGATGAGAAGGCTGCTGCGACAGCAGCGGCGGCAACAGAGAGTGCTGCTCCCAAGGTGGCCCCTCCTGCGCCTTCCTCGACTGCGGCGCCAGCTCCCACTGCTCCAAAGGGTGCCGGGAAGATTGGCAAAGCGGCCCTCCTTATGTCGTCCTTGTTGCCCGCGGCAGGGCAGATTTCTGAAGCAATGCCTGAGAGGGGACAGTTTTTCACCATGACTGCCTTGATTTTCATGTTTTTCATGTTTTGCATGGTAGGATGCTTGATTTGTCGGTTGGTTGCATGCTTGAGTAGCCCACGGCAGTCATGTTTCACGTATGCTTGCGTAGCCGTAGCAGTGATTGCTTTGAGCCTTGCTTCCGCGCCGCAGCCTCAGCTTCGGGATCGGTCTTCAGAGTGCCTTGCTTTTCCAACTTTGGCACTTCCTGCAGTCACTAGGGACGACCCCTCGTATCTCTTGATTGATAGCGGTGGGAGTGTTCACCTTGTTTCGCAAGACATGCTTGGAGTGACTGCGAAGCTGATCCGAGAGCTTGAGGTTGAGCCTCTCTTTGTAAGTGTCGCCAACGACCAGACTATGGAGATAACTAGGTACGGGTTGCTAGAGCTTTGGTTCCCTTGTTTCGAATCGGGGCCCTCTGGAGCCCAAGCTTACAGAGAGATTCGAGTGCAGCTGGAAGCGTATATTGCCCCCAATTCGATAAGCATCCTTAGCTCAGGCATCTTGCAGTCTTTAGGCTTTAGGATCTTTCATTATGACTATGATCCTCAGTTACATGTTGCCTATCCTCCGGGTGGTCTGCGCTTTGAGACAGAATTGTATGCCAACACGTCGTGGCTGAAAGCTTGTACCTACGTTGAGCCTGATTCTACTGATGGTTCCGTGCAGTCGGTTGAGAAGGGAAGCGTGAGTTCTGTTGTCCCGTCTCACCCTGTAGGTGTAGGAGTAGGGCTTGAAACCGTAGGAGCGCGTGTTGGTCGGTCGGTCGCTTCGTCTCACCTAGCCCACTCTTGCTCTGAAGGCCCAGTAGAACCTGTAAGGGACGATGGCTGGGTCCGACCACGAGATGGACCAGGACATGGAGGACTCGACCTTCCGGGTTCTAGGGTTGCCGGCGGAGCAGACGGAGCTCTCCAACGACGTGGCGCTGCCGACTCCGGTCTCTTCCCCGGAATTGTCTCCTCACCTCACAGAGCCGGGCTTGCCGACAGCAGAGGTGGAAGAGAGTCCGCCGATGAGTTTTGCGAGCCTTTTCGAAGACAGCCCGGTGGAGCCGCCGAGTCCGCTGATTCTGCCAGGATCGGAAGCTTCTCCCCGAAGGCTGGTGCCAGGGCACTGGCCAGGCAAGACTCTCCGGACAGCCCGGTGGTGACTACTCCTGTGTACGCATGGCGTGGGAAGGTGGCTCCTCTCAAGCCACCCATGCCAGAGCCGGATACGACTCCTATGCCTCCCGTGCCGGAGCCGAGCACGGCCCCTATGATCGTGGAAGCACAGGAGGAGGAGACGGACGAGGACGAGTGTTGGGCCAACGTCGAGCACCACAGCCTCCAACATTGCTCCTGGCTCGAGTGCGCCCGCAGCCAGCTCCCAGAGCGTCGTTATGCAGGGGAAAATTGCGGATCTAGCCTTGTTCAGGCAGCGAGCCAGCGAAAGGAGGCAGGGAGTGTTGTCCCAAGTACGTGGGGCACAGCAGCCTGTGACTCCACCGAAGGCCCCAGGCTCAACAGCTATGGTGCCAAATACGCCCCCAAAGGGGCCAACTACACCACCGAAGTCTCCGATTACACCACCAAAGGGGCCAACTACACCGACGAAGTCGCCTATTACGCTCCCGAAGGAGCCTATGGCGACACCGAAGACGCCGAGTACGCCTCCAGTGGCACCTGTGGTTTCCCCGAAGCCGCCGGCAAGGGCAGTGAACATTTGGACGGCGACACCGCCGCCGCCAAAGAGGGTGGTCGCAAAGGGCAAGGCGAGGACGGCTTCCGCACCAAAGGCGCCACAGGGGACGCCACCAAAGACTACGAAGCTCCAGGAGGAGCCACCGAAAACCCCCACGGCACCAGCTTCAACTCCGGGGGGGGGCACAGAGCCACCGGAGGTTCCCACGACACCATCTACAACGCCGGTGGGGACCACATCTACTACAGCGGTACCTCCGGAGGTGCCAAGTCAGCTACGCCACATGCCTTTTTCGGCCATAGAAGGAGTGCGCCTCGGCTTCATGGACACGGAGGGTGCCGCGACCTTCGCCCACAGAGCGTCCCTTGCAAAAGCAGCAGCCTCAAAGCAGCAGGGGAAGGCCCCGAGACCACCAGCGCCACCGCCGGCGCCACCGTTGATGGAGAATACGCCGGAGCCTCCTCGAGTTCCAGCTCAAAGGTCGGTGCCAATAACAATGCAGATGCAGGTTCCTATGCAGATTCCGGTGCCCATGCAGATGCACGTGCCCCCGCAGATCCCCATGGATTACCGCTACAGGCCCTATCCGGCCCGACCGACCACAACACCGAGGCCGAGTACAGTACCAGTGGCGCCGAGTTCAGCGCCGATGCCAACGCCAACAGCAGCGCCTTCTCTCCGGGCGCCAGTTCCAACATCGAGGCCGTTGTTCATGCCGCCGGCAGCCACACTAAGGCCTATAGCAAAGAAGATGATGCCGGCATCCAAGCATGCGCCAAAGCCACGTGCAGTAGTGGGCGTTCACTATACCATCGAGATGCCCACGCCAGAGGAGATACCAGTGGCGCCGCCGACCAGTTTGGCAACGGCAGCGAAACCGGCACCTTTGCCTCCTCCGCTTGTGGACCTCGAAGAGGTCGAGGAAATCAGCAGCGACAGCGACCTGTAACTTTAGCCGCTCTTGAGCAGCAGCCAAAAGAGGGAGCTCGTGAAGTTCTTTTGCAGAGTGCCGCTGTCAGAGAAGTGCTGCCGGTAGGTTGCCCAGCGTGTGTTCAGCTAGGTAGTCCAGCTTGCGTGCAGGTAGGTTGCCCAGCGTGTGTTCCGGTAGGTAGTCTAGCTTGCGTGCAGGTAGGTTGCCCAGCTTGTGTTCCGGTAGGTAGTCTAGCTTGCTTGCAGGTAGGTCGTGCAGCCTGCGTGCCAGTAGGTAGTTCAGCGTGCATGTCGGTCGGTCGCCCATTGCTTGATTCAGGTGATGTGGGTGGTGCCATTGGTGTTGAAGAGCTAGAGCAGCTTTTTGATGATGATGGTGATGACCGTGAAGGGTTAGAGAGAACCACCCCGAACAACACCAAACCCCCGGTAGACCCTGAAGAAGCTCTCCCCGAAAACATCGGTGCCGAAGCTAGATTGCGCCACCAACGTCAGGGTCATACCCCCTACTGGGGTGGCTGTCCTAGCTGTGTAAGGTCTAAAGGGCTAGCGCCCGCCCGAACACGCAAAAGTGTCGACCCACTTGAGGTGCAGATGGATCAATACTGGTATCGAGGCATCCGTTTGATCGCTGTGGTGCACGTACCGACATATTGTATAGGCACAGCTGCTACCTATGCAGGAGATAACCGAAAAGTCACAGTGGGGAAGCTAGTCAAATTCCTCAAATCATTCGGTCTCACAGAAGTTCATGTTGTACATGACGGGGAACCGCTTTTAGCAGCCATCGCAGCCGAGGTTGTTGAGGCTACAGGTGGGAGTTCGGTTTCTACCAAAACCTCTCCTAGCAGGCACGCCCCGGTAGCTGAGAGAGCAATCCGCACGCTTAAAGAAACCGCTTTGGCCAACGAGCTTCACGCCAAGGGCGTGAGTGGCTTGAAATTGTTGGCAAATGAGGAAGCGATGGAATTGCTTCACAGCCATGCGGCTGCTTCACACAACCGGTTCGGAACGTCACAGGGTCAACTGTTGAGTCCTTTGCAGCGAGCTTTGGGTGAGAGTCACACGCCTCACTTGTTGTTCCCTTTCGCTTGCATCATGTACATTCAGCCCCCAGAACACCTTGCATCACAAGTTGATGGTCGATACGACATTGGTGCCTATCTCGGCCCCGTGATTGGTGGGCAAGGGCATCACTGCATGATCAGACTCTCAAATGGGTCTATGAAAAGATGCGTCGCCCGGGCTCTCAAGATGGCCTACCCAGTGACGTTCTCGTCGAACTTGTTACCCACTATCGCCGAGGCTAATCCTGATGAGCCTGATTATGAAAGCCTACCAGGGGTGGCCCTACCGAGGAAAGCAATCCCGTTGCCGCAACCGGCGCCTGAATGGCTTGAAAACAACAAAACGGCACGTTGTCCGGGATGCTTAGGTAGATCGCGCTTCCACTCTAGGCGTTGCAAAGTTCGCTTTCGTGATTACATCAGGGATACGCTCGGTGATCTTGACAATCCTGAACAGCAACAAGCCCCTGAAAAGCCTCAAGTAAAAATCAACCCGAACCCTGAAGTTGTGGAGTTTGAAGAAGAGAGCTTGGACTACGAGCCCAGTCTTCCTGGGTCTCCTGTTCCTGAGGATCTGCAGCACCTGGTGCCCGAACCCTCACAGGCAGCCCAAGACTCTGAGCTCCCTCAGGAGTATCTCCCTGGTGGGGATGTTGAGATGGATCAGGTTGATATGGACGACTACACTGTGCCCATGGATGTTGCTCAGGTCCCGGATGTCCTTGACAGTGCGAGCATGCCTCAGTTCATGTTCTCAGTGATTCCGGACCAGAAGCATCACCTGAGTCCTGTTGATTACGGTGAGGTCGGCTTGTTTGCTGCCCAGCTTAAGAGAAAAGCACCCGCTCAGCACAGTAACCCCGATGAGGGGGTAGCCATGCCTTTCGGTGATCGGGAGGTGTGGGTCATCAAGCCCACTTCTGTGGTTGATGATGTCAGTGGCTTGCCTTTGGATCCTGAGAAGACGTGGGTTGGCATGCAGAAAGAGGTGTCTGCTATGCACAACTTGGGTGTCGGCAAAGCCCGCACCTATGATGAGATTAAGACCCACTGCCAGGAGACAGGTGCCAAGATCATTAAGTCGCGTTTTGTCTTCACTGACAAGGTTGATGTTGACGATCAGCACATTGTGCGTGCGCGCCTTGTTGCAAAAGACTTTGCTTTCAATCAACCTTCGGCGCTTGACTTGGGCATTGCGAGCCAGACTGCTTCTGTGGAGGCCTTCAAGGCTTTCATCTGTCGTGTTGTCCAGGATACGCTTGTCCTTTGGGGACTTGACGTTTCGACTGCCTTCTTGTATGCCAAGTTGGTTCTTGATACCGTGCTTGAGTTGCCGGGATGCTTTCAGAACCTTGATGGCTCTAAGGTTTACGTCATCCTGGAGAAAGCCATATATGGCTTGAGATCGGCAGGCCTTTCGTGGCAGAAGCATCTTGCTGGACTTCTTGCTGAGTTGGGATTGTTTCCTTCTCTTATTGAACCTACGTTGTACAAAGGGTATTGGGGAGACATCCTTGTGCTTTGTCTTGTGTACGTCGACGACATCTTGCTAGCCACAAGAACGAAAGAGGCAAACCAACAGCTTCTAGACTTCCTCATGGGCCGTCTTAAGGTCAAGTTGACTGGACGCTTGGATGAGGACGGCAGGATCGGATTCCTAGGCCGTGAGATAATCAAGCGTGGCCATGAGATCTTGTTGGCTGTGAAGAAAGAATACGTCGATTCGATCTTCGAGGCTTTTGGGTGGAGCCAGGAGAACCGCAGGAAGATGAAGCCCTGCACTGCACCACCAGACCTCCGATCGATCCTTGACAAGGAAGACCCCGAGAAGCCCTCCGAAGAGCTCTCCCCTGAAGCCGCGAGCCGCTTTAGAAGCACCCTAGGGAAACTAGGCTGGCTTGTGCAAACCAGGGGGGATTTGTGTTATTTTCACTCCATGCTGTCTAGAGGTCAAGCCTGTCCGCGCGCTGTGCATGAGGATTGTATGCGTAAAGTGCTCCGTTGGCTTTTGGAGGTTCCCGATCTTGTTCAGGTCTTTCAGAAGGACTCCAAAGCTCAACCTGGGACTGCAACCCTCGTTGGATTCAGCGACGCTAATTGGGCCTCTGAGCGCTCTACTGGACGGAAGAGCACCAGCGGAGGAGTGATTTACCTGAATGGGAATTGTATCAAGACTTACTCGAGGCTCCAGCCTATCGTAGCACTCTCCAGTGCGGAGTCTGAGCTTTTCGCTATGGTTGAGATGGCGCGCGAGCTTGTAGGATTGGGGCAGCTTTTGGGCCACCTTTTCGAAAGCGTTGCGCAACCCCTATACCTGCCTACGGACAGCTCTTCCGCTCGCCAGGTCAGTATGATGTCCGGCTTCCTGAGAAGGATGCGTCACGTGGACCTTCGTCTTTGCTACTTGCAAGATAAGGTTGAGAACGGCGAGATCCTGGTTACACACGTCCCAGGAACAGATAACGTCGCCGACTTGCAAACAAAGAACTTGAGTGTCGCGCAAACTTGGTATCATATAGGACAGTTGTGTCTTGAGGAACGTCTCACCCGTAGTGACTATCTTCGAGGTGATGCGCCCCCGGTCCGTTGCCTTGTGTTTGCCGCGTTCAAAGGTCTGTTTTCTGCAAGCGTCGATGATCCTTGGAGTGTGTTGGTTGGTCGTTGTCGGTTGCAGACACCGCATTACATTGTGATGGTCGAGTTCTGCACCTCTGGAGAAGCCTGGTTGACTAAGCTTGCTAGCCACTATGGCATCCATGCTATTCCCGTGACGGAAGAAACGGATGGGACTCTTCCGGAGACCATCGAGCTCATTGAGCATGCGCTTCGTTCGGCGCACCGTCGGAACATGCATGTTGTTGTGTGGGCTTCGACGCCCTGTACCGGTGGTTCGCCTTGGCAGCGGTATCACCAAGCCCGATCTGCAGATCACTATGATGAAAGGATGAAAGGACTTTTCACAGTCCACCGAAAGCTCTGGAAGAGCTTCTTGAAGCTAGTCAACACATCTGATTCGGCAACTTGGGTCATTGAGTGGCCGCAACGTTGTGCTTACTGGGGATGGTCCGCTACGAAGTCATTCCTTAAGATCAATCCGCATGAGACCGCTCTTGTGCATGGTTGTGCTTGCGGCATGGTTGGAATGGACGCACTTCCAGTGAAGAAGGTTTGGAGGTTGTGCTCGAACAGTCATGTTCTCATTCACTGCATGGATAAATTAAAGTGCCCTGGAAACCACGAGCATAGTAAGATGTTCGTTCTGAAGAACACCCAGCACTATCCCGAAGCTTTTGCTCACACAGCTCTTAGGGCTTTGAGTGCTTGGTAGGTGCTGACGCCTCTTTGTACAGCCGCAGCCGTTTTTGGAAGAGCCATAAGACTATCGTGGACCGTGAGAAGATCTACGAGCCCAATACGCAACAGCAGCCACTGGACCGGTACCTTTTCTCGACGACAGGTTCATGAGGGGGAGTTGATTTTCAATCTGGTCAATCCTTTGGCTTTTCGTTCACAGGCAGGGAGTTGCACCTCCCTCCAATGCTCGGGCTGTGCCTTGTTTCATGGCGAGTGTCTCCCTCCGCTTCAAGCACTCGGGTCTGGAGCTATGCCTGTGAAGGTGAGTGGTGCCCAGTGGAGTGCCGCCTCTGCTGGGCCTCTTCTCCCTTGTGGGAGCTCACCACCTTTGCTTTAGGTCCTTGAGTACAGGGAGAGGTGCCTCCCTGAGGTTACTAATTTCTACTCCTACACACAGGGTGAGGTGCCTCCCCGTGTTGTGTGGCCTTTGCATGTTAAGCAGCGATGGGCGAGGACTCTCCCCAAATCGTTCCTTTACCTAATTTAACGAGCCAATTTGGTCCTAGTCCGCTCAAGGTGAGGAAACTCCCTTTTGCTCTCTGTTACCGGTCCAACCAAAGTGAGGCGATGGAGACCAGTACCTGCCGAAGTCCCAGACTCCTTTCTTCAGACTGCAGGGTAACAGTTCACTCAAGGTGAGAAACCTCCCTTGCACCCTTTTGTTGCCGCCTAGCTCAAAGTGAGGAGACTCCTTGGAAGGTAGGCTGAGGGCAACCGCAGTAGGCAGGTGAGCTCGACCAGTCTGTGCCGAGGGTGCTGTTTAAGGACATCACCTGATGTCAGACTGGTCTTGAGGAACTCGCCGCTCCCAAAGTGGACTAGTCTCAGGGTGAGGTGACTCCCCCACTGACACTCTCCTTTCTCCCTCTCTCTCTCTTTCTCCTTCCTGTCTCACCCCTGACTCAAACCGGGCTCAGCCCAGCGCTTCGCCGCTCGAGCGTGATTTTCAATCCCTGGCTCAAGTTTTCGGCTCAGACTTTGCAGTGCCGACGTGGCCTTTTAGCCTGGAGTCCCTACTTTTGCTAAAGGCCCTGACTGGAACCCAAACCGCAACCTTAAAGGTCGTAGGCTGGCTGTCCAGCAAGGGTTGGGGCGGGGTAGCGCCATACTGCACGTGCTTTCAAGCCGAACACTTGCTCAGCCGTTGTCACAGGTTGAGCTTGCTCAAATCCAGGTTGGAGGCTTCGCCTCACCCTTGGAAAATCGTTGCCGGACCCATTTCGGCCATGATTCAGTATGCCAGGGACATTGGATGGGATGTCCAGTCCCCGGAAGTCTGGCATATTGATGGCCACCCCTGGCCCGTTGACTTCAGCCCCTTTCTTTTTCAGGAGCTGCGGCGCAAGATTCGGTCTACCATCAAGGGCGAAAGATTGCGAGCCATCTCTTGCCAACATGGCGGTCAAGGAGCTCAGGATGGTGTAGATTTTACAATTCATCGCCGCATTGCTTTAAAGAAGACCAAACGTCTGACCTTCTACCGGTCAATCTGGCAAGGAGCAGTTGTGCATGCCGGAAGTGGTGGCCACCCCAAGTGCCCTTACTGCAAGGATCGGGGCATTGAGTCAGACAACACACTACAACATGTGCTATGGGACTGCCCCAGATGGGCTAGACAGCCAAAGCTTCCCCGGCATCTTGAACAAATGCGGCAGTCCCATCCTGCGCCATGCCTTTGGTTGCGAGCCCTTCCCCCTCTTGCCTACGTCTCCTCGCCACTTCAGAATGCTGAGGATAGGTATGAGGGCACCTGGCCGTCACAGCCCTGGGACTCGGATGTTGTCATCGGCACCGATGCCAGTGGTGGCAAATTCTCTTCCGATCCCAGATTGAGGACCATTGGATGGGCTGTGATTCTAGCACGTAAAACGGGCCAAAGCATCACAGTTATCGCAACTGCGAGCGGGGTTTTGCCTCGGCCGGCCACGGTTCTAGATGGGGAGGTCCATGCCATTGTCAAGGCCCATGAGCTTTGCCCGGGCCTGAAGGATCTTACTACAGATTCTCGGGTAGCTTGCAAGCAGGCCGCAGCTAAGGCGGTTACATCCAAGCATTCCATGTTTTGGAAACCCCAATGGCAGAACATATCCCCACAACACCTTCATTGGGTCAAGGCCCACTTGGATGTAGGAAAATTTGCTGAAAAGTTTGGAAAAGATGAGGTTTGGCGTTGGCATTTGAATCAGGAAGCTGACCAGCTTGCCGGGTCCAGGGCTGACCAAGCTTTGCACCCTGATGCCAGAAAGCAAGTCCGGCAAGTTGACACGCTGGTTTCCACCCTTTCCCAGCTACTTAGTCAGAGGGCGGAGATTTTGATTACTACGCAGGATAAGAAGACTATTTTCTGCAAGCGCCAGCCAAAACCTCCAACCCTTAACAAAAGGCAGCAGATTGAGCAACTCGTCAGCCAAACCGTCTCTCCGCAGGGACACCAGTGGGAAATTCGGAGTCAGCACCCTACGAACCTCACAGCCATGTGTGGAAAATGTGGCCTTTACCTGCAGCAAGTGGACCCTCCTTCACTGTTCCAGCAGGTCCTTGCACAGCCGTGCCTGGGAGGGGAAGGTCGTCCCCCGGAGCACCTGGCCTGTCACTCCTCCCATCAGCTTGTTTCCATAGGCAAAGCTTGGCAGTGTAAAGTGTGTGAAGGCATTTTGCCAGCGCGGGCAAAGAAAGTCCCGGGGCTCCTCCAGTCCCTGTGTGTGACCCGTAAACACACTAACAAACTGACTAAGTTCACCAAGAGTCTGTTAAGTGGTGTAGGGGTTCCGGAGTCACTACCTGCCTCCAAGAAGGCTAGCAAGCTTTCTAAGGAGACCCTCCCAAAAGCCCGAAACCTTAGCAACTTCTTTGCAACACCACTTAACAGGGTTGAGGCCACTCCCCTGCAAACTCTCACTTCCGATGACCCTCCCTTGCAGAACATGGTCAGGATTGAGCCTCCCTCTCCTGCTGTCCGGGCTCACCGGGATTCTGGTAGCCCAGAGCTTGGAGACTTAAGGGCTGCTGGCTCCATTGTTCGCAAGGTGAAGTTCCAAAATCCATCCAATCATTGTTACACCAATTCTTTGGTGGTTGCTTTCTTTTGGATTGACCTGCTCCTTGATGCCTCCAGCCCCTTTGCTGGATCCCCCATCCAGGGCATTCTGCGATGGTTGAAAGATCAACGCAAAGTCGAGCTGTGGCAGTCCCTGGTTTGGAAGAGATTAGTTGCAGGCCAGGGTCGATGGGAATCCCCAAACAGCCAGCATGATGTTTGTCAACTTCTCATGCACCTTTCTTCGGGGTTTCCCCGTGACCTCTCTTGCGTTTCATGGAGAGCTCGAGCTCCCAATGCACCTCACCACGAGGGTAACGTTTTCCCACTTCCTCTTCACCTGCCGGAGCACGAAGTCTCTATGAGGGAACTCCTGGCAAGTTGGCAACAAGGTGGAGAAGTGAAAATCCTTACTCACCCGCCTTTGATTGCATTGCAGCTTTTGAGGTTTGTTAGGGAAGGGGGGGGTTTTCGGAGGCTCGAGAACCCAGTTGGTTTTGAGGATCCTTGTGTGCTTGAGGGATTGGATGGGGAACTTCTTCGTTACTACCCCAAGGCCGTGGTCTCGCATTTAGGCAACTCCCCGACCTCTGGACATTATCGTACATTACTTCTCCCCTCCAAGCTTATTACTGATGATGGGGTAGGTGCTGTTTGCGCCAAGCCTGCAGATGTAGCCTGGTCTAAGTGCTACTCGTACCTGGTTTTGCTAACCCTCCATGTCTGAGCCTTCTCGCAGCTTTTGGCTCCAAGATGGGTAAAGGAAAAGGGAAGAACAAGCCAGGGAAGGGGCAGAATGCCCCTTTCGAGGACCCGGTAACGGAACAGCGGTACCAGGCCCTCTTGCAGCATCGTTTTAGTGAGGGCAAACCTGCTATTTCGAGATCAAGGTACTCCAGGCAAAGCCAGCATTCAGGTACCGACCGGGAACCTCCGGCTTCTGGTCCCAACTTGTCAAGGTCGGTGGAGGCCCCTATCACGAGGCCAAAAGCCGCACCCAAGCCGGGGGTAGCCCGAACCCCACCACCACCACCGCCAAAGCGGCAACGCACAGAGGCCCAGGCTGAGGAGGCCTCGCCAAGAGCCTCCGGTTCCAATCTGCAGGCTGAGGTGCCCTCGCCTTCCAATGCTGATGAACCAGGCCTAGCCTCCACAACCCAGGTTGAGCAGGTCTCGCCTGCACCAACCTCTCCTTTGGGGCCTGAGCAGGATGAGGTGCTGACCTCTCCTAAGCAGGAACCTGCCCAGAGTTCTCAGACTGAGGTTCCTTCACCGGCAACCAAGCCGGATACAGATGCTGGTGATCCAGGCCCGGCCGCCACAACCCAGGTTGAGAAGATCTCGCCTGAACCGGCCTCTCCCTTGGAGCATGAGCAGGAAGAGGTACTGACCTCTCCTAAGCAGGAGCCTGCCCAAAGCTCCCAGGTTGAGGTTACCTCACCGGCGCCCAAGCCGGATACAGAAGGCCCGGCTTCCAAAATACAGGTTGAGAAGATCTCACCTGAGCCAGCCTCTTCTTTGGTGCCTGAGCAGGTTGAGGAACCCTCACCTCATCCAGATCCTGTCCCCAGTGACCAGGTCGAGGCAAACTCACCGGCCACCACCAAGTTTTCGGAGGAGGCTCCATCCCCAACGGAGTCCCATTCAGGCCCAGATCCGGGAATCAAGGGCGAGGACATCAGAGGGGAACCAGGTCCGGAGGTTCCCTTGGAGCTTCTTTTCAAGCAGCCCCTGAAGATCCCGAGATCCCTCCGAGGCGTGTCCCTAAACAAAAAAGGCTCGTCTGGCACGCCTTGGACTACTTACACTCCGGCGGAGCTGGAGGACGAGCATGGAGGGGTATGGGCCGTATTGGGGGTAGGTGGCAGTCGTGTCACCTTGGAGCCCCCGGCTCAATGGGGACTTGGAGCCGAAGTTCAGGTCCTCAAGCTGGGGCTCGCCGAGGCCATGGACCAGGAGCAGATTTTTCTGGAGGGACTATCCAGAGATTTCACCTTTATTCCTCGACCGGGGTCTTCTGGTGAAGTTCTGCTCACCTTGTCAGAGAATGGCCATGGCAGGGGTTTTTCCTTTCGTGCCCGCGCGGTTTTCTACAGGCGGGTCATCCCTGTGGCTTCTCCGCAGGGAAGGCTTAGGACACTTGATGTCCCGGACCTCCTGGCCTTGTTAAGTGTGGTCGCGTTTTTGTGTGCTTGCCATATCCGCTTGTCGGATCTTGGGGAGCACAACGTAGGTTGGGCCCTCCCGACCTTGGCGCGCACACGCGCCGAGAACATGGCGCTCCAAAGTGCAAAGCTGCGCTCGGCCGACTACGTGCAGGTTTGTTTGTACGACGGGGGCCGCTGGAGAGAAGCGCAGCACAAGCACTGGCCTGGAAAGGCGGCAACCAAGGGGCTCCTTGGCCTATGTGCCAAACATGAAATGTTTGGGCCATGGGTGGAAGAACAAATCCACCTCTATGGCGGCTTAAAGGACTCGGGGTTCTTAACCTACCTCCCCTTGTGCTACAAGGTTGGTATGGTCATCCCCCTGAACAACCCTTGGAGCAATCCGGATGATACAACCTGGCAGCTCGTTCCGATCCCAAGTTTGGACACCCCAACTAGTTGAGAAACCCCTGAAGGGTTTTAAGGTGAGGTGACTCCCTTAAGCTTGCAAGCCGCTCCAGGGTGAGGAGACTCCCCTTTCCAGCTTTAATTCAACGAGCCAATTTGGTCACAAGCCTAAGTCTGCTCAAGGTGAGGTTACTCCCTTGCTCTACAAGCCAACAACGTGAGGAGACTCCGTGGACTTGGAGAAGCTACAAGGTTGAGACACCTCCCTTGCACCCTTTTGTTGCCGCCTAGCTCAAAGTGAGGAGACTCCTTGGAAGGTAGGCTGAGGGCAACCGCAGTAGGCAGGTGAGCTCGACCAGTCTGTGCCGAGGGTGCTGTTTAAGGACATCACCTGATGTCAGACTGGTCTAGAGAAACTCGCCGCTCCCAAAGTGGACTAGGCTCCGAAATCAGGGTGAGGTGACTCCCCTAAAGCTTCGTCTCACCCTGACTCGAACTGGGCTCAGCCCAGCGGACCGACCGCTCGAGCGTGATTTTCAATCCTATAATGGTGCCCCTGTGTCTCGCCAAGGTCAGGAATACTTTCTGTTTTCTCCTTTGTGAGTTTTAGAGAACCTTAGGTGTAGTGTGAACGGTAGGAGTAGGGAAAAGTTGTCTGTCTGTCGGTCGCTGCGCTCACGCTTCCTGTCTCACCTTGCGGTGAAAGTGATCAGTATCAGAAGCGTGTCCAACCGGAGTTTTTCCTCACGAGTTTTCACGAAGAATGGTGTTTCCCTGAACTTTCCTGAAGCATGATGAACATCAGAGTGTTTTCAGTTTGTTTGCTGTGAGAGCGGACTTCTAGACGAAGTCCGGGGAACACCTGGGCCATAGTAGCAGAGTTGCCAGTGCAGAGAAGCCGTTAGGAGTCCTTAGGACTTACCTCGGAAGTGAGTGTGCTGAAGTCTCTGTCCGCGCCCCGTTTCACTTGGCTCAAGACTTGCACTGCGTGACAAGCGCGTGGTGAACAGTTGGTTGCGAAGAAAGGTGTAAAAGTGCTGTTAGCTTTCACTGCTGTAGCCTTGTTTGACGTAGTCAGTCAGTCGGCTTGCACCTCCTTTTACTAAACCTAGAAGTGTGCCTCAAGGCGCGTTTGGGTTTTAACGACTGAGGTAAGCCAAATCCCTGTTCAAGTTCTTCTACGGTCATAGAAATGAATTAGAAGTTCATTGACTCTTTGCCACTACAGTGTGTGCCACGGGGGCGGAATCTGCCTGGTTGACAAGACCGGCAGGTTTGCCATGAAGGGGGAGAATGCACACCAAAGCTCATAGCACTGATCATTGCAGCTCCCTCCCATTGGTGGGCATTATTGCGGCCTTGGAGCTTATGTATCACTCCACTAGACCTTCATCAGTTGGAAGGCTCTCTACCAAACCTACGTTCTGGCACGTTTGGAGGTAGTACTCGCAACGAAAGAACAAGAATACGGCTTCGGAGTCGGTCAACCGTGTGCCACCACTCTGTGATACTTGCGCACTGGTTGCAGGCAGTAGCTCCCGTAACCCTTTTGGCAAGGCGGTGACATACGTCGCCAGCCAGGAGTTGGAGCAACCTGTTCATCGGTTGTAGTGTGCGCCATGGCTGTCCAATTGTTCTACACGCACCATGTGGTCAGCGGAGTGGAACCGAACTTCATCGGCCCATATCCCTGGCTCTGGCGTCTATACAGCATGCAATCTCGAGTATGGAGCACCTTCACCTTCAAGTGCACGAGGGACACCTTTTGGTGCAGGACTCCCCGGCCTCACGGACGTGCCTGACTTCACCGAACACCCGGCAACTTGGCGTGTCTTTCAGGAAGGTGCCCTTGCACACGGACGACTCCGTTGCGGGTTACCTTGCGACGGTTGCGGAAGCCTTTGACTACTCTGGAGGCCCCTGCGCAGCAGTCCCCAAAATCCTGACAATTTCCGGACCCAGAAGTGGGCCGTGGAAGGCGCTTCAGAATCTGAGTTTGCTTCAGCAGCGGTTCGTTGAGTCCGCCGCCCTGGCTGTGGCCGCTCGGCGATTGGACGTGTCCAGCGTCAGGCATATATTTCCAAGGCAATCGAGAAGAACTGGAAAACCAGGTGTGGGCCCACAATGTTTGGAGCTTTCACAAGGTTTTCTCATTGCATTCATTACATTGAGGTCTGGGGCCGACCTTGTTGTCGTCGCCGACATGCTGCGCAACACGCAGGTGTCCCGCACAAACGGTAAGGCCGAGTGAGCCGGCCCGGCTGTTGTTGAGAGGCTCAAGGGTTGTGGCACGCCGGCGAGCCGTGCAAGGGTTGTCGGGAGGCCGTTGGTCACGTGTGATGATGACTTCGGGGCCTGCGCGGATGGTTCAAGCCCCAGCAGATGTTCGCGACACTTGCACTTGAAAAGCTTTTCTTGGCCACTAACATACATTAGGTCTCGGCAGGCTCATCCTTTGCTGTCAATGCTGTACATGACTGGACATAGTAGTATATTAGCCATATTAGTATAACCTAATATATGTACAGCGAAGCCGACAGAAGTTTTGCACGTGAGACCTCAGTTACATAAGGACTTCAATTAGGTTCATCAGCAATGTGAAAGCATTCTTGTCTTGCCGACACAGGTCCGGAAGGAACTTGTTCACCCTTTGAGCACGAGTGGAAGTATAATACTGCGATTGGCTGGGATGATGAAGTGTGGAGTGCTGCCGACGGTGCAGTTCACCCCCTTCCCTTCGCATTAACCTTTTGTAAATGCTCAAAGGGTGAATCTGTCCCCTCATAGGGGTTTCCGATGGTTTCCGGTTTGGTTTCCGATGGTTTCCCGTGGTTTCCTATGGGTTTCCCATGGGTTTCCTGCGGTTTCCTCCAGGTTTCCGAGCGTTTTCCACACCTTTGTTGTGGTCTGCTTTGGTTTCCCATGAATTCTAGATAGACATGCTCCTCAAAAATGAATGTGTTCCATTTTAGGGTTTCTGAAGGTTTCCGGTCTGGTTTCCGATGGTTTCCTGGGGGTTTCCTATGGGTTTCCCACAGATTTCCTGCGACGCCGGATCTTGGCAATGCTTGCAATAGCTCGTGTAGTCATGACTGCGTTCGGAGCAGGCCAAGACATAATCGAAGTTTCTGAAGCAGGCGGCGAGGTTCAGATTCTGTAGTGCTTTTGGGGGTGTTCTCTACCATCATTTGTAGGCCGCTACTATGACAGAAACCCTGGCGACTCCGTGCCGGCAACGGGGCTTACAGCAGAAACTGTAACGGAACGTAGTGGAGCTGTAACGGATTTGTCGCTCAGCTGTAACGGACCTGTAAAGGAGCTGTAACGGAGCTGTGACGGAAGCTGTAACGGAGCTGCAGAAGCTGCAACGGAGCTGTAACGGACCTGCTACGTAGCTGTAACGGAGTGTAACGGAGCTGTAACGGAAGCTGTAACGGAGCTGTAACGGGGCTGTAGCAGAAGCTGTAGCGGGGCTGTAACGGACCTGCTACGGAGCGGTAACGGACCTGCAACGGAGCTGTAACGTAAGCTGTAACGGAGCTGTAACGGAGCTGTAGCAGAAGCTGTAGCGGGGCTGTAACGGACCTGCTACGGAGCTGTAACAGACCTGCAACGGAGCTGTAACGGAAGCTGTAACGGAGCTGTAGCGGAGCTGTAGCAGGAGCTGTAACGGAGCTGTAACGGACCTGCAACGGAGCTGTAACGGAAGCTGTAACGGAGCTGTAACGGAGCTGTAGCAGAAGCTGTAACGGAGCTGTAACGGAGCTGTAGCAGAAGCTGTAGCGGGGCTGTAACGGACCTGCTACGGAGCTGTAACGGACCTGCAACGGAGCTGTAACGGAAGCTGTAACGGAGCTGTAACGGAGCTGTAGCAGAAGCTGTAACGGAGCTGTAACGGACCTGCAACGGAGCTGTAACGGAAGCTGTAACGGAGCTGTAACGGAGCTGTAGCAGAATGCTGTACGGAGCTGTAACGGACCTGCAGCGGAGCTGCAACGGAAGCTATGACGGAGCTGTAGCAGAAGCTGCAGCGGGGCTGTAACGGACCTGCAACGGAGCTGTAACGGAAGCTGTAACGGAGCTGCAGCGGAGCTGTAGCAGAAGCTGTAGCGGAGCTGTAACGGACCTGCAACGGAGCTGTAACGGACCTGCAACAGAGCTGTAACGGAAGCTGTAACGGAGCGGTAACTGAGGGCCCAGGGTGGGTAGCGCAAATCCCATAGTAAATGATGGTAGAGAACACCCCCAAGTAGTGCTTCCAACAAGCCCACTTCCGGGTCCGGAACTTGTCAGGATTGTGGTGGCCGTTGTGAAGGGGCCTCCAGAGTGCCGGGAGATCTTCTTTAGTTTGTTGATTTTCACAGCTCAGCTACACCATATCGGTGCTGTCGTTGCCTCAGAATCTGCGGCAGATCAAGATGCTCAAGCTGTAGTCGCTGTTGTGGCTGCTTAAAAAAGAGGAGAAGTTGTGACTTTCACAACACCTGTTGGCGGCCGTTATTTGAAGTTCTTTGTGCATTGAGAATTCAATAAAGGGGCAAAGTTCCGGGAAAAGAGCGGGGCCAAAAACGGGTCCAGAATTCGGACCCGTTTTTGGAGCCATCTAATACTGGCACAATTCCCGCAGGTTCAGAAAACGGCCCCATTTTTGGGGCCGCATTTGTTCGCGGGGAACCACTTTCGAGCTCGTTGTCGGAATCCCCAAAATCTGGACGCGGATCAAGGAATACCGTCCAATGTTACCAGTTGGTCAGCAAGATGCAGCTGGATAACTCCAAAATGTAGCCGCATGTAGCACCCAGTCACTGCTTGTCTTGAACACATCTTCGGTTCAAAAAATCAAATGCCAAGTGCAGAATTCGCTGCAGGATGCTGCAGCAACAGTATATGGCACTGTGTGGCAGCTTGCCCGTGCTTGTCTGCTCGCACGATCGCCGACTAGGGCACGGCTTTGTGGGCATGCTGGTCACCCGACTGAATACTCGGGCGGGAGGCACGCGACGTGCACCGGTCGAGGACAGCAGCGATGCCGTTGACTCCATCTACGGTTTCCAGGAGCTACCGATCAGTGCAGACCTGCTTCCCTTTGGCCAAATTCCGACGACCCCGTGCGAGTATGAGCCAACCATACCAGTAAATTTGGACTCTCTAGCGCGTTATGCGGTATGGCTTTGCGCAGATCCCGCGGTTGTGCATTGCCACACCTTGTGGCTGTTCACGGACACGGACTCGTTGGAGGAGTATGACCATACGCGCCACACCCTACCACATATTCTCAACAGGTGTTGCTGGATCGGTCGGCATAACGAGCGGCACACCTGTGTCTTCTTTCCACTCCGCCAAGCCACAGGCTTGCGTCGGGCGGTGGTCTGGTGGGGCAAGGTTTACGCGCTGTGGGTTCTTAGGGTTCTGCTCCCAGGCAAACACATCATTCTGTCAGATCACGATGCGGCGCCGACGGCGCTATTTGAGGTCGCTGACCTCCAAGATCTGTGCCTTGACACGCAGGAGTTCCAGGCCTCCGCTGGAGTTGGGATGCCGGCCCCAGACGATACGGTTTGGTCTTTCGCGCCAACTATACCTGACCAGGGCAGCCCTTGCTCTCGGCGCACACGCGAGTCAGTGGGAGTCGTTTTTGTGACGGAGCCGTCCACCGACGCCCAGGGAGGGTTCTCTGTCTTCGCTAAAGAGCCTGGCCGACTTCATACTGAGGTTGGCATAGTGCCGCTACATCTGCGCGGCCGAGGGTCTTGGCAGGCCTTTGTGGCTGCCTGTGACGAGGAAGGAGGAGGCAGCACCATCGGGGACTCCCAACTCTGCCGTCGCTTTGGCCTGACCCAGGCGGTACTGGCGGAGTGGGCTGCCGAAGTTGTCCCACTCCTTTTGTCGAAACTCGCCCATCTGTCAACGCTGCCGCGTTGCAGACCTCGGGAGCGTCGGACTGCCGAGCTATTGGCAGGTACGCCACTCTTTGGTGCGCAGGCGCGGCACAGCGGCGACGTTGTCGCCACTTGGGTGTATCTGGGAGCGGTCCTGCAGCAGCCTTACTGGCACCCCGATGCACAGGGCTGCTTTAACGCCAGCATGAAAACACCTAACCCTGATGACTCCTTGCGGGAGGCCTTGCAGCCACATGAGGATGCCTTGGGATGGGCTAGAGGAGCCGATGAACAGTGTGCTAATTCCACCCTCTTCGCCTTGAGCTCCGGACCACTGCCGGGTGTGTAGCCTGCCGGGGCCCTTCCTCTTCATGGCTAAAACGCTTCTCCCGGACCGCAAATGTATTGGCCCGGCCTTCGTGCACGGATACGGTGCCAATGGCAAGGCCCCTCTGGCGCAGCTGGGCCGCCTCCGCTCATTGCCCACCCTCGCAGAGACACTTTGGGGGTGGCGTGACGCCCCACCCTGGCGGGCAGTCTCTAGCTTAGGTTTGATGGGAGCCCCTGGCTTTAGCGTGATAGCCCCCGAGCACTTTCCTGGACCCGGGGCGAGGCGGGTCCTCCCATTTCGGCGTGTCACACGGCATCGTTTTTCGCAGCACATGCGCACGTGGGCGCGCTGGCGGATATGTGCCCTCTTGCCCGCGACTGAGCTGGAGCAAGTCGCGGCTGTGTCTGCCCCTTCCCCCGCAGGGGAGCAAATGCTGACACTTGACATGACGGACCATTGCCTGGTGCCCTACCTGTACCGTGCTGTCCAAGGCTTTGACATGGCACATGCAGATGACGATGACCACCCGGCGGCAGGTTGCCCTCCGGTCACGGAGGTGCGCATTGAGTGCTCCGGAGCCAGCACGTTTTGCGCCCCGGCACGCAGTGATGCCTGGCAGCTCATGTGCTCTGTCCAGTGCTATGGCCCAACCGGCTGCCTCGCCGAGACTTGTGACAAGCTGTCGGCGACGGCATCGGCGCGTCTTAGTGCCACTGGCCGTTTCACTAGCATCCTGCTCTCTCCATTGCCGGTCATCAAGTTAGCGCATGCCATGTTGGGGGTGAGGTTTTCTATGACGGGTCCGGAGACCCGAGCGGTTACGGTGCAGCTCCAGAGAGCTCGCCGCAGCTCTCACTTGCAGGACCCACACTCTGCATGTCTTGCAGCACTGTGCATTGCCTTTTCTGGTATCAGCCCTGCGCGGCCTGCTGTCAGGGGCTTCTCGGCAGGTAGCTACACGGCAAGCCTGGTTGGCGTGCTTCTCCGCAAACTGTGGGGCGACAGCGCCTTCCCGCCAATAGAGTGCCCTCCCGCCTCTGACCAGGCCGCAACTACTGCGTCGACACTTGCTGCCGTCGAGATCGGGGCAGTGGGCATGCCTGACTGGCTCTTTGCGGAACTTCTGAGCCTCCCTTGTCGGTTAAAGATCATCCACGTCAGTGAAGACTTCCTGTGCCCACGGGTGCCCACTGAGTTTGCGTGGGCCGCAATACGAGGTGCCCCAGGCATACGTGCTGGAGGCCTGCATTGGTTGACCAACGTGCCAGCAGAGTTCTTTGGGCTCCAGTGCCATAACTATTCCCACCTCCTTCTCCGCGCTGGTCTCGCACTGCCTGCCCGAGTGGATGTTACTGCCGCACGCGCCTATCTCCCCCTGCGTAGTATGGACAAGGAACTGGAATGGGCTTTCCACACTCTGCACTTCTACCGTAGTCGGGGACTGGTAGATAGTGAGGTTGGGGAGGTCATGACTGCCCTTTTCCTTCACCGTGTTACCGTGGCATTACTCCAAAAGCTAGGCACTGTAGCTTCCCTGCCGCAACCCCTCTGCGACGCGGTTCGCTCTGTAACCACAGCCTCCCTGCCACACTGCATTACTGCGCTGCGGACATGGATCATTCAGGAAGTGCGGTTGCGGTGCTATGAGGAGAATAATCCAGTCAGCCTGCCTCTGCCGGCACCAGTGCAAACGTCCCTCAATGGGCTGTCGCTCGAGCGAGTCGTGGATTTCCTGCACTTCCATGTCTATAGCCAAGGCGCCGCACTCGAGGACACTGGGCAGGAGAACCGTCGGATGTCGCACCATGACACCACCAGGCGTTTTGCACGGGGTCTCCCGGTGGTGCTGAAGGTTGAAGACTGCCTCAGCTTTGGCACATACGTGCTTGGCTTATCGTGTCCCCATGGCTACACGCCTACGGAGGACACTGGCTGGTTCTCGCATCGACAAAGCGCTAACCGGCCTCCCACAGAGGGGTGCCTTCTGCAGCTTACCTTCCGGCGAGGGCAAATGGTGGCGGTATTTGTGGATTTGATCGTTCCTGAACGGGTGAAAGGCAAAACACGCGAACAACGCAAAGCCGAGCGTCGTCACAACCGCCTCAACCCGATTGCTGCGCTCTTGCTCATCCGGCAGTGGCCAGCCATCCTTTCTCGGGGCCGCCCCTCAACCTGGCCAGGACTGCAGCTGGGGCATTTCCCTCCAAAGTCTGTCTTGCATTAAGGTTGGTGGCGCTTTGGATGTGTTCCTGCAAGTACTCAAAATGCCTGAGGCACGTGTCCCACTGGCCATTGGCATGCCCGTGCGCCCGTGCACCTTACCTGCGCCACGGCCTCGGAGCCACTTCGCCTCGGAAGTGCATCTCGCGCTGTCCTTCTTGCAGGCAGTGGAGTCCGCTGCCAGAGCCCCTCAATTCCCACCTGCCCCTGACCTTACGCCGGCCGACTTTGTGCGGCTCAAACAGCGCATCATTGCCCTCCACCCAGTAGCCAGGCGCCACAACCCTCGGGAGCCGTTCTGCAGCAATTGGCGTCTCCCGGCATCGCTGATCCCAGAAGAGCTGCACGCGTTGGCTGCCCTGATGGGACAGTCCTTTTGTCGCCACATTGCTGAGCTTCTAAACAGCCCGGATGGCCTCCTGAGCGGGCACATCACGGCCATTCTAGCCGCTCGAACACAAGGCCGCTCTCTCAGCATCCTGGGCTGTGCTGGCTCATCCAAAACTTTCTCTCTGTGGTGCGCCCTAGTCTGTCTGGATGCTGTTCTGGAGCAAACGGTATTCTGGACGGCGCAGCAGCATTCTGCGCTCATTGCTGTTGTCCGTATTGCCTCCAACCTGTTGGTCGATGCCCCGCAATGGCTGCGCCCGCTTGTCGTTGTGCGTAGGGTGTCTGGCGATGCCGAAATGATCGACCCATCTTTTGATCATGTGCCTTTCACCGAAGCTGCTGAACACCAAGCGGCCGGCTTAGGAGAGATTGCCACGACTCAGCCAGGATCCACGAGGCGCAACGCCCGTCTTACATCCCCCTCAGTTGGCAGTGCTCACATGTTGCTGCTCACACAGGGCTCTGCCGCGCTGCAACTTCGTTATGCCTCCTATAGCGAGGTGAAAACCTACCTTACCAGCGCACATGTCATTGTGATTGACGAGGGGCAACAGGAGGGACAGCCCGCCTCGGCGGCCATCCTTGCGAACACTGCCGGCCAGCTCGTCATCCGCACCGGGGACCCACGACAACCCGCGGGTGGCGGTAAAGGCGAGGTCCAGTTACGCACCCTGGCACGACTCATTGCCAAGCCCGTCGGCATCCGCGGCGTCGCCCAGCTAGCCCCGCAGCCTGTCTCCCCGGGACGCCTTGCCGCGGCACTGAGAGGTTTGGTTCAGTCTACACCGCAGGGGCCGCTTCACACTATCCGGTGGACTAGCTTAGGACACCGTCATGACGGCCATCAGGGCGCTGAGCCGCCGACGGGAGCCACCATAACCGTGTGTCGAGAGTTGTCCGAGTGCCTCTTTGGCATTGAGGAAGAGGTTGCGGTCAGCCTCGATGAGGATCTGCAGGAGCTACGAGGATGTCGGGTCACCCGACAAGGGATGAAATACTTCATTCCTTATTCAGGCATCACCAGCATAGGTGACCGAGTGTGCCCTCACCCCGACCGGCTCACGCCAGCGGCTATTGCGGTGGACTTCCTCCACCAGTCGGAGTCGCATAGCGAGGCGATGTTGTGCTATCTCAATCGTCTGTCAGCTGTCGGTGCAATACTGGCGCCGGCCAATACCGCTATGCAAGCTGAAGGCTTGGCCCCCATCAATGGGGTTTGCCTGAATCTAGCCCTGGTCGCCTCCACCAGG
>CAJNDT010002609.1:0-29874 GCA_905221615.1 Symbiodinium sp. CCMP2592 | reverse complement strand
GAGGAGGGAGGCTCTAGCATGGTGGACTTGAACAAAGCAGTCGGCTTCAGCAACGTTTCAGATGTAGCAACCATGACTTTCAATATATCTGTCGGCAGAGACTGGATTGATCCAGCGATCAGGCGTGAGCTGATCGCCACCCTGCGCCGAAGCATTACAGACTCTACAAGGATGGATCCTGGCGCCGTGGAGATTGTGCTACCTTGGGCAGATGCAGCCGGCCGCAGGCTGTCAGCTTTACCATCGGTTGGGATCGTGCTTAAGTTTCCCTCGGCGGCCGAGGCCAACCTCTCTGCGCAGGAGACGGATGTGAGCGTGCTTGTGAGCGACATGAGCGATGCTGTCCGGCTAAATGACGATTTGTCCGACTTCATCATCGAGGCAACATCAACACCCGAGGTGTCCTCTGTGACGATCACCTGCCCAGAGTTCTCAGCCAAGCCTCCGGGTGTGCCGATCGTGAGTGCAAGCGATTGCCTCTGCTTGCGGGGCTACGGCTTCGATGCTCAATTTGGGACATGTGGACGCTGTCCCCAGGGTGAGTATAAATCTTCACTGGCAGATACAGAATGCGACAAATGTGAAACTCCGAAATCGACGGTTCAGCGTGGTGCCATTTCGGTCCATGAGTGCGTCTGCGCGGCTGGCTTGTACGACCATGAGGGGGATTGCCGCATTTGCGAGATCGGATATTACTGCAACGGCTCGGGCGTCGCACTTCCTTGTCCAGCAAACTCAACGACGATTTCTGAAGGATCGCGGTCTTTGTCAGAGTGTCTCTGTGAGGCCGGATATGAGGCTGACCGCGATGCAGAACGGTGTGAGCCATGCCCGTCGGGAAGGTACAAACCCAGCTTAGGCAACGAGGTCTGCTCCCTGACGTGCCCTGCAAATGCAGACAGCAGTCGGGGCTCCACTGAAGTGGATGCCTGCTACTGTTTGCCCGGGCATGTGGCAGAGACTGACAACAAGGGCCAGTTACAGCGCTGTGCTTCCTGTGCTCTTTACAGTGGCTTGGTGTGCCCTGGTGACTTCGATGAGGGCACAAGGAACCACACCCAGCCAAGATCCATTGCGGGCTGGTTCCAAACTGGCAGCACACTGGCGGTCCAATGCCACGTTGTCCTTCCGAACGGAGACAGTGCCTGTAGTGGCCTTTCTCCGGAGTGCAAGCGTGATCCAACTCTTGCAGCTTGTGGCAAAGCTGTCGGAAACCAATGCGCCGAGGGCTCTTCTGGCATGATGTGTGGGGAGTGCCCGGACGGCTGGGGCAGAGGCAGCCCTTTGGAATACTGCCAGCCCTGCCCTCAAGACGAGGGTGCCTGGTTGCTCGCTGCCGCCGTCCTAGCAGACCTCACGCGAATTACCGTTTTGAACTTCGTTCTTACTGTTCTGGCGGCGAAAGGTTCGGGGAGCTCGCTCAAGCTCCATACATGCATGATACGCATGATGCAGGCCTGGATTGGAGCATGTCAGATCTTGCTTACCTTTGATCTGGATCGGTTGCAGCCTTTCTCATGGTCTCAGGAAGAAGCACATGTGAGCTGCGATGGGGAGTGCACCGAGATTTTACGATTTGCGTGGCCTCAAGCAGTGTCCGATGCCATGCACGGAGTTTTTTCTATGATAGCAGTGATTCCACGGGCGAGCGTCCACTTCGCGGCCGAGTGCCAATCTGAGACCTGGTCGAGCGACAAGGGCATGAAGTGGAGTGCGCCGGTACTGTACTACCTTTGCTTGCCGGTGCTGAGTCTTCTCGGCACACTTTTCCTGTCGGCACTTGTGGTCTACGCCGTGCTGCCGCTGGGAAGGATGTTCGGGATCCATTTCAATGATGCCCGGCCGCACGGGTCGTCTCAATCCCTAAGCCCAAATCGCAGCTTGCACATGACGGATGTCACCGCGAGCCGAGGAAGCCGACCGCAGGAAGGCCAAGAAGCAGGCAGCCCTAAAAGCAGTGCGAGGCCAGTTGAACCTCATGAAGCAGGCAGGACCGAAGCGCTTGCAACCCCGCATTGTTGAGCCTTGCCGAGAACCCTGAGGGCGAGGGTACCGAGTCGGCCCGGGGCCGGGGCCGTATCCTGCAAGAGCTCCCGCAGGGATTGTGGGACGAGGCGCGTGCTGTAACCTGCTCAGCTTATCGGATAGTGACTGATTTCAGCAAGGTGCACTTGGAGAAGGTCCCAGATGTCGTTCTCGCTGGAGGCATACAAGATGATCAGCTTTTTGCGACTGCCGACTGCTTAGCATCCTCGCCTCGTGGTGCTGCAGGGGTGGTTCACATCCGAGACGCGGGCCCGCAAGCACTTGAGGCATCCGATGGCTTGATCTCCGAGAAAGCCCTGCGCCGACTGGTGCCTGCCTCAAGGTTTCATTGTGTGTCTGCATGTCAGTTTGCTTCTCTCAACTTTGTCTCTGTGTGTCTGCGTGCGTGTGTGTTGAGTTTTAGCCGGCTTGTGTGAACCGCCCTTGCTCACAGGCGATCATTTTGAGTCTAATGTTACAGCCACCCGTTTGGTTGCCCGGCTAACCGGAGGCCGACACAGCTGATGCTGGGTCTGATCGGCATACCTTCACATTCTCAGCGTCAACATCAAGCATTGCTTCCACAAGCAACCGAACTGAATCAGAGCACCTAGTCAAATCACGCGTGCATTGACCTGTTTACTACACGGCCATCAAAGGAGGACAATCCGCCAGCGCCAACAAAAGAGCATCCGATGGCCCGTGCTTTAAATTCAGCTTGGGATCTCATCTTAGCCCTTGCAAGAAGGGAAGGCTTCCCTACTGCCTCGGCCACAACATCCGACACGACCGCCTTGTGTCCTCAACAGTCGGGGATCGGGTCGGCAGACTTGGCTTTGGCGGATACAGGGTTTTGCAGCGTGGCAGCAAAGGGCTTTGGATTGAAGGCTGCTCAATACACTTGATACTCAGATGAATTGATTTCTGTCTGAGTCTGAACATGCTCGAAGCAGCAAACTTCGTCCATGTGCCGAATCTTGGCGAAAGGATGGGAGAGGCGAGATAGTTACACAGAGCTTGAAGCCGAAAAGCTCAACGAGCATGTGGGCCTGCAATTTCAGCTGCTCCCGCTATGCTGCGACGCCATGCGAACGTTTAGACGGCATGCCGCATCGTAGGCATTCTCTGTGTCTTCCAGGTCCTTGGTGTCCTGGCGTGGAAGATGCGAGGACGGACCCGTGATCAGCTCCCGTAGAAACTTGACTGCCCGTGTTGTACCGTGTCTGTGAAGCGTGGCCAAGCTTGTAACCCTGGCTGCAGAGTTCGGTAGCAAGCTGTTATGTCTACAGCTTGACATCGGACCTGCCTAAGTCTTTAGCTCCCTGATTCCCGGCCCAAGCGGTTGCGGCAGAGGAGAACTTGAGGCAGAAGCTGAGCGGGAAGGCCTCTCAAAGGCTCGCAGTGTTTGTCGCGATTTTGAAGAAACATTAGACGCATCAGAGATCCGTTGCCATGCTCGCTACCAAAGTTCCACAGGCCATAGGCAGTGTCTAGCCCCTGCATGCGTAGCAGTGTAGCAGGAAGAGATGTGAAACCTCGGTCAACGACACACTCACACATGCAAGGCCACACTGTGCGAAAACGCCAGGAAGGCACACCACGCGAGGCTGTGCGCTATAAGTCGAGGCAAGGTTCATGACAAAGTAGCCGGAGCCACCAGCAGCCTCAAAACTGTTGCAAAACTACGCTTCACATGACAAGAACACTAGATGTGAAAGAATCAAATATCTTGTGCTGCCACAGCCTAGACCTACAGAGAGCTGGGGCAGCTCATCGTTTCAGGAGTTGAGGCATTCCTGACAGATGCCCAATTTTTTCCACCACAACCAGTTAAAGCTCCTGCAGAAGCCTCGGCTGCAGGCGGACTTCGTCGTGGAGGTGGCCGGCGTCGCAGAGTCCGTCGACGAGCTCGTCAATTTGCGAGGTGAAAGTGGGCGGTCCCTGCTCAGACGCGCTTGCCGTCATCTGCGGCTAAGGGAGTCGGAGCTCGTGGCAGAGGTCCAAGGCAGAGCGGCAAGGCTGGACCTCGCACTCTTCTCATCCTGGCCTAGACCTATGGCGCTGCTGAAGCAAAGTGTTCCGGTGATATGGCTCACACAGCTTGCCTTGTGGCCAGAGCTGATGTCCCAGTTCTTGCAGATGGTTCGATGCATCTCGGTTCGCGAAGATCGGCAGGGGCCGGTGATGGTGCAGCGGCTGCATGCGCATCCCGACGTGGTGTGCTGGCAAGAGGAGCACTGGACACTCTTCGCCATTGGCGTCAGTGGCCTGGTGCTATGGTGCTTCGGGATCCCGCTTGCCTTGTTCCTTCGAATTTGGGCGCTGACCGATCGCCAGGAGCCAGAGAACCGCCGCCTTTTCGGCTATTTCATTGAAGGCTTAGAGCCCAGGTTTTGGCGCCTTGCTCTTCAACAGTTATGAGATGTTGTGAGCACTTCCCTTGCATGAGTTGCAGTATGGAGCGTTTTCATGTATGGCTCAAGGGTGACATAACCACCAAGGTATTGGGAGTTGGTGGTAAAGCGGCTTGACATCGGCCTCATGTTGCTGATCGCGTCCACGTCCGTTACCACCGACGACAAGGCAAAACTGTTGCTCTTTGCTTTAAACTCGGGCATACAACTCGCCGTCACGGCCTGGCTGAAGCCATATTCCAACTCGCAAGCAGAAATCTTGGACTTCTTGGAGTGCCTGCTGCTCGGTGCACGCTTTGTGCTCTTCACCACTGTGGCGGTACTGCTAATATTCTTTCCACCTGCAGAGAGCATGTGGGCTTGGTCGGCCACTTGATTCGAAAATAGCATCCCTAGATAGGTGAGCTTCCCCGCGTCACTCGAATGAACTCTGTCGAGTGCCGAGGTTTCGTTGCTGGTGATGCTGGTGTCAGTGATCGTGTATGCGGTGCTTCACATCATTGGTCAGACCCTGCGCAATGCTGCTGGCCAGCTGGGCGGCAAGCCCAAGATGGGCGAGGACGGGGTGAGATCCTCAACGCTTCATCCGCCTTGTATGGTCTAGATCGCCTTCGAACTCGATCAATCCAACAAAACGGGTTCTGATGCACCACAACAGCAGGGTCATTGGGCATGTTTGGGGGGTGTTGAGGGGGCGGGGGGTGGGTGGCTGGGGATGGGGCTGGTTTATCCACACGCCGATGTGCAGCATGGACCCCTGCTGGTTGGTCATGAGAGCGAGCGCTCTGCTGCCTTCTGGAATGCTTCTGTGCAAGACGGGGCAGGAGCGGAAGATTGTGCTTTGTCATTCGCTGGCCTCCCGAAGCGGATTCCTCAACTTCGATGGTGCCATGGCTGCTTCTGTGCCGTAGAAGTGCCGTCTTCAGCATCGAATGTCTTAACCGTCCAACCTTGTACAAGTGCGCAGACAGCTGTCCTTCCAACGAGCTGCTTAGACCACTTGATCATGAGTTGTCGTTATCCCACAAAAGCAACTTGTTCCGGGGACCAATGTCATCCCGAACAGCGATTGGCCCGAATTCCTCACCAGGAACCTCGGCGACTTCAGAAGTTCATCCGCATGCATACGCCAGTCCGAATCAGGAGTGTAGGTACCCGACCTGCGTCTACTCAACTCTCTGCCTAGCATGGTGCTGCTGCCCACGATCTGAAGGGATCTTGCATTAGTTATTGGACTCAGGCGCAGGCCCCCTCACCAAGCTGAAGCAGAGCGTCGTGGCCCTTTTGCTGCCTCTGTTCCAGCCGGAGTCATACCTGGCATTCCACTGGTCCATAACCGCCGAGAGTCCCAACATCATCACGCGGAAGAGCCAGATCCAGGTGCTTCCGAAGGGTTTGCGGTTTAGGGCTCGGGTTTAGGTTCGGGGCTTAGGATTTGGGGTTTTGGGCTTGGGCTTGTCGTTGACGGCTCTCAGACAGAATCCTGCTTCAAAAGAATCCTTGCCTAGACCTGGCTTTAGCCATGAAAGGTCCGATCTCGTGTTTTCACAAGACATGCTCCTGACACCTGGACGGAGGTACCTCGCTACCTGTCGCATCGCAGCCCCCAGGATGCACTCGGCGCTGGCAGATTTTATTGTTCACCCCCTTCCGGGCTCAGGGCATGTTGTGGGTCTTTCTATAATATTAAAGCAGCCAGAGCCAACTATGCATGTCCTGTAACTATGCACGTCCTCTATTTGCCCAATGCTTTGCTGGTTGCGGAGCCACGAGGCTGGCTGCTGACAAAGCTGGCGAAGGCTTCAGCGCTCTTGCTGAGGCTTTCCGTCGGATTTCAAAAAGAGGCGGTGAGCAAGGCCTACCAGGACTTCGTGCAGCTCTGGCTTTCAGACTTCGATGGACTGAACATCCCCAATGTGAGCGTGCTGTGTGCCTTGGCTGTCGCCTGCCGAGCACTGCCCGATAACCTCTCGAACTCTCTGATCTGCAGCTTCTGGAAGAGGGAGATCAAGAAGCTCGCAGCACAGGCTTCGAGTAGTCTTCGTGTCTGCTTTTTCTTCGGCGTGATGGGTGGGATAGGAGCTGCTAAGAACCGTGGCTTGAAGCAAGACTAACTTGGAAGAACTCAGCTTGCCAGCGCACTGCTTTACATCAGACAGACAAAAACTGAAGCGAACATATACAAGCAGGTTCCATGGGTCCTAAACCTGCATGCCAGGCGGTTCACCTTTGAAACGGTGCGTTTTCGCAAACCCCTACTCGTAGTTGAAAGATGCAGCACGACTTTCGATCCGACGTCTTGTTGACTCAGCCGGCTGGCTTTCGTTGAGGGCTTCGGCCTGTTCCTATCCGAGAACGTACGATTGCAGCGGTGCCTAGGCGGCGTGCAAGCTAGCCAGCTGGTTTTTCTGTATCTGTGAAGGCAGATTCTCGATGGCAGCTGTTTGCCGATGACTTCGCCAAGACGGTGCAGATGTTCGCGATGCTTCAGAAGGCAAGCGAAGCATGCTGCGAACAGGGAGACAAGTGAAGAGAGAGCCAGCTCGAAACAGGCGGATGCCGACGACCTCATGCGGTCGGTGCAAGACATGCTCAAGGAAGCAAACAGCCGCGACCAGAATGGCGATGCCTCCTGGATCAACCTCGGAGACAAAAACCACAGGTGTTTGAAAGTTTTCCGTTGACAGGCTATGAGATTTTGAGCTTGCTGAGCTCATCTTCTAAGGCAACGTTGCGCCTTGAGAGGGCCTACAACGTGTTCTTTCTTGAAGCCTTTCGAACCTGTCAAAGGAGCACATAGTGAGTCTTGCTTGTTAGCCACTCTGACTCTTGAGGCCACTGCAAGCAAGCTGCCATTCCTCACTGACAGCGAAGATGTGGCAGCCTGAGTCGCATAGTGCCATCGCTAGATGCGAGCACGCATCGTAAAGCCTTGCCGAGCCAAATGCTGAGCTCCCTCATTTTGCTAGGTCTTTGTTTGCATTCCTTGGGAGATTGTTTCTTACCCTCTGCTCACAACATGCCTGACAGGATGATGCTAGTCAGACGCCTGATGAGGCCACGCCGGTTTCGGGATTGGAGATTGGCGGTGGAGAGGGCTTTGACGACTCATCGTGTGGTTGTCGCTTACTTGTAAGCTTGGCTGAATGCGAGTGTAAACGGAGCATATCCATCCGTAATCCAACCGGAATTTGCGGGAGGCCAGGGCATGCAAGCCGTTGCTCACCGACAGCGAGGCTGTGGTGGACTGAGTCACAGACTGAAATTGCCAGCTGAGAACATCCATAGGGGAGCTTTTCTACGCCACATGCAAGCGTCGCTGATTTGTTTATGATTTTTTTGCTTTCTCCTTGCGAGACTGGTTCTTGTCGTATCCTTTCCCCACGACATGCCTGACAGGATGATGCTATGAGTCAGACACCCGCTCAGGCCACTTGTGGGTGGAAGGGCTTTGACGACTCAACGTGTGGTTGTCGCTTGCTTGTTAGCTTGGCTCAATGTGAGCATAGCCATCTGCTGTCCAGCTGGAATTTGCTTGAAGGCCACGGCAGGCAAGCCGTTGCTCGCAGACAGCGAGGCTGTAGTGGAGTGAGTCCCAGATTGTCTTCGCCAGCTGTCAGCATGCATCGGAGAGTTTTCCATATGCATTCCTCGTCAATTGTGCGGGGATGTTTTCGCATGTTACCGATGAGGCCACGCCGGTTTCGGTATTGGAGATTGGCGGTGGAGGGGGCTTTGACGACTCATCGTGTGGTTGTCGCTTACTTGTAAGCTTGGCTGAATGCGAGTGTAAACGGAGCATAGCCATCCGTAATTCAACCGGAATTTGCGGGAGGCCAGGGCATGCAAGCCGTTGCTCACCGACAGCGAGGCTGTGGTGAGAACGTCCATTGGGGAGCTCTTCGTCGCCACATGCAAGTCTCGCTGATTTGTTTATGGATGTTTTTCCCTACATCTTTGTGTGGGGTTACTGTTGGGGCTCTCCCGCCCCCTCACTCACTCACTCACTCGCTCACTCACTCGTATTCACCTATATTCTCTTTGCGAAAAGATGAAATACACATGTGGGGTTATCCGGTCTTACTTGCTTTCTCTTTGCGAGATTGGTTCTTGTCGTATCTTTTCTTCGCGACATGCCTGACAGGATGATGCTGTCAGTCAGACGCCCGATGAGGCCACTCTGGTTACGGTGTTGCTAGTCAGCCGCTAATCGCCTACTTGTGAGCCTGCCTATGTGAGGGTTGACCGAACTGGTTCCCACAACTGGCCCATGACATAAGCTCCCACGGTGACCATCGAGCGAGAATGCATCGGATTCGAGTCACAACCGACCAGAGGCCGAGGCAAGCCAGGAGATTTCGGTTTTGAGTTTTTCTCCACTTCCGATGCTTCGGTCTTTCTGCTCAGTTGGCGAGCGTCGTCAGCACGGCGGAAGGCACACGTGCTGTCAGAATTTCACTGCTCCCCACGCCCGGACCGGCCAAGTTAGTTGCACCCTTGCCGTCCCATCAGCAAAGACGCCGACTGCATTGCGATGTCCGTACCACCAGAAACTGCACAGGTGAGCTGGTGCAGGCTGGTGCCGTGATGAAGGTCCGGGCTCCAGGGATCTGGAGGGACTCGCCAGAGCAGTAGAACGGGAGGCTGGTTTATGCAGTAGGCTGTGGGAATTTTCTGGCAGTTTTTCTGCGAATGCCGACTAAGTGTCACAGAAGCTGGTTCTGCTAAGATCTGACATGTGTCAGGCTGCATCTCCGAAGGAGGTGAAGATCAAGGCCAGGACAAGCCAAAGAAAAGAAGACCCGCTCGGTCGGTGTTGCTGCAGCAGGCCAAACGGAAGAGAAAGAAGCCGACGGTTCAGACTGATGCAGCAGCCTAAGAGCTTAGGCGACGCAGCCGCAACCCTGAGAACGATGTCAGAGCACTACCATGGGAATTTGGCGCAGCGATTTTCAGCCAGGTTCTGCTTAACTTGCTCTTTTCTTGAGCTAGATGGCTATGGACTGATAGGTCTGCGGCAGCCGGTGGAAAGATACCTGTGCTGCTTTGTCTCCAGCCAGCGTTCTTTTTCATGTGTTGTGTGTCAGAATCTTCTTGCACGCAAGTGCACCGTCACAGGAGCCTGGCTGCTACACGCTTATAGCATGTGACGGGGGCCAGGCATGTGCCTTCGACCCTCAAGAGCACAACCCCGCTGAGAAGCAGAAAATTGAGACAACCGGACAGCCCTGGCTGCTATCTCAAGTATTACAACTGGCACAGGTCAAAGGCTCAGAAGTAAAGCTGCTCGAGGCGAGGCCAGGAAGGGATGGCCTCAGAGCGTTCCTGGGAAGATCATTCGACAGGGGCTCTGAGGCCTAAAGGCCAGGGCACCTACCAATACAGAGGAGCAACATCAAGCCAGGAGCCCATTCATATGGAGGAAGTGGGATGGGTGTGAGGTGGAGATGGGAGACCATGTGCGGCGACGCTGAGTCGCAACCTGCATGCTCCGAACTCTCTCAGCCTTGGGGATTCAATGGGATGCAGAGCACTTTCGGAGACAAGGTAAGGGCAATCGGAGGCCTTCAATCGGATTTTCGCATATTGGAGACTGACAGGTCCAGAAGCCGTCATCGACATCGCACAGTGGCGGCAGAGATGTGTCAGCCCAGGCGATGGCCAGCTGTGGAATGAGAGGTTTAGGGTTTGAGGTCTGGGGTGTAACGGGGTCTTCCACGCAAAGCCCCTGCCTGAAGGTGGAAACCACCACCATCGTCGTCGGCGGCGCCTGAATTGCATTGAATCGTTCTCTACACTGTACTGAAGAGCAAGATTCGACAAAAAAGGCTAAGAGACAAGCCTGCAGCATGCAGGTGCGGAGATTGTCGAGACAGGTGTCATCTGCTCAGAGGCCTGCTGAAAATGACGGGGGGGGTAAGCATGCCGGCGCCCAAAAGCACCCGAGATAGCCCTGCCAGAACCCCAAAACTGTTGCAGGTTTGAGGAGCCTGGGGGGGTTTTGGAGGCATCGAGGAACAAGTGAGACTCGGCTGAGAGCAAGGCTCCCAAGGCAAGGCTCCCAAGCGCCTCGAAGCGTCCAAGCACCGGAAAGCTTGACGAGCCGAAATTCACCTGCGAACGCCTGAACGCGTCGAAGTGACTAGAAGGACTTGGGAACAGGCTCAGAAGAGCTTCGGCTGGAAGTGTCCAAGCAGAAGTTTTGAATGCCTGCGGGCTTGTAAAGGTCTGGGAAGCCTGGAGACTACGAAATCGACACTACTTTCGCCTGCACTCTGTTTGCGGTTGTGGACCTCCAATCTGTCGCTCCGCGGCCAGGATCCCGCGCAGAGCCACGTGCAAGGCCTGCGCGTGTTGTTGAACTTGCATGAAGTCCGCCAAGAGCTGACAGCTTTTTGCAGGCGAGGTCGGTGAGGTGGCGGAGTTTCCACACCATAGTTTGACAGAGGCTGGTCGACTTGTGTTGTCCTGCCTCTCCGGTTCTGTGATTTTGGAGCTGCTGGTGACGCTTCAGCTCAAGCCTCACCCACTCCGCGGTAAAAAACATACAGGCTGCACCTCCGAAGGAGATGAAGATCAAGGCCAGCACAGCCCAAAGCAGAGAAGACGTTCTCGGTGCTGCTGCGGCAGGCCAAGCGGAAGACAAAGAAGCCCGTGGGCCAGCCTGAGCAGCCCAAGCTCTCAAGCGAGGCAGCGTCGGAAGACTTTGCAGGCAGTTTGCGATCTTTGCTTATGCAGCCGTCTTCTTTGTCTAAGCGTCTGCCTGCAATCCTGCAAGGCATACCGTCTGTATCCCTCGTCGTAGCCCAGGTCAGCGCGGTCCAACCCGGCGGCCATGATTTCGATGCATCTCGCTTTGCAGTTTCAGAGCGAGTCTTGCAGGTGAGAGCTGCCATTTTCCTGCTCGACGAAGTGTTCGAAAGGGTGCCTGACATCTGTCTTGTGCGGACAGCGGTTTTTGCTCATTTCTGAGGGAAGGCCTGACCGACTGGAAGAAGACGAAGCCATCAAAGCCCAAGCTGAAGACACTCGAAGCCTCCAAACAGCCGGCCCCACGCCCCAGCAACACGCCAGTACCGAGCCAAAGGAAGCCCAAGCAAACGCCCCAGACATCTGAGAAGCCCAAGCTCTCAGATCCCTGAGGAGACGGAAAAGCCGCCTCGGCCTCGGGCTGCAAAGTCGTTGAGTTGATGCTATGTTGTACATATATTACACATGACTGACACGTTATATATATATATATATATATATATGTATATGTATATGTATATATATATATATATATATATATATATATATTGTACCAATGTATACATATATATATATATGTATACATTCATACATACATTATGTAATGTGTATATATATATATATATATATATATATGAATTTTTATCTATCTCTCTCTCTCTATATATATATATGGTACCCCCCTCCGAAGAACTACAGCGGCTCAATTGTTGTGACCCTTCTCACAGATACTCTGACATATGATTTCCCAACGATGAAAGTCATGTCTGTCGGAATACCCGAAGCTCAATATGGGCACGAGCATTAGCTCCCAACGTAACCCTCGCTACGTATGAATGACCGTGAGCATTGACTGACTCCTATTCCTAAAACAACAATATCCTAAGACTATCCCTGCCATTAGACCTTACATGGGCGCCAATGGTGACAGTGGTCTTCCACTTCATGTTCACCCACAAATGGTGCACGTCTTAGTGCGTATGGATTAACATGTTATGTCGACTTGTAACCCCATTATGTATACATCCCCATATCAACTCTCCTGCCGAGCTGAAGGTGAATACAAGGTTAATACAATCACATACATCAGCTAGACTGGTCCCCTGATAGTAACGATATTGCCGTCCCCCCAAGATGGACGGTACTCGCAATCCTAATATTGCCCATAAGCTGTTCCTTGTGCCGGATACTTCCTTCAACTTCAACCCACATAATGGCCATTGGCCTCATCAACAAGTTAGTGCATCCAGATGCAGCTGTGGGTTCCCATTCAAGTCTCCGAAGTAAAAAGCCATGGCATCCCCATTACTAGTTATTGTTAATAGAAATACATGTAAGTTAAGTACTGCTCAACAATTTGATTCAACGGTTGCCGTCATATTCATGTCAATATTAAACTACACGAAACGGACTCCATTAAGAACCGCGATCCTTCTTGTCTTCGCTCTGGTGTTCCCCAAAGGATGACCCTTCGATTTTTAGGGGTTATACCAGCATTTGTTTGTTTACCTAAACATACAGTACATGGCGCCCCCTTTCTCACTGTCAGACTTGTTGTCGGACTTGCCCGTATGCGGTATGTACATTTATGTGTCTATATACACATAAACTTTCAGAATCAGGTTTTTCTTGTACTAGGTACCAACATAGTGACGAAGATCATTCGCTGACTGCTGATTCCAAACAACATCAACCCTAACCATATCCTTGTCATTCGCCGTTATGTCAATGGTGACCGTAATATTCGCCCTGAGAGCAGCCCCAAGGCCATCCAGAGTAGGCTTAGTACCACCCAGAATTTGACCCGATGTTTAATTTACAACTTCAGTCAGCTAGAAGACATCAAGCGGTAGTTGTGATAACCAGCTCCCTATCGACCCCAAAGTTGACCCGAATATTGCCTTGGTTACTGCCCAATATATTGTAAAGTATTAATGTTGGCGGAATCGCATCCCAGTAAAAAGAATACTCTCAGCTTAAAGGCGCAACACTTGTTCGTAACGCGGGCAAACGAACGAAGGGCGCACTCCTCGCTAAAAAATCTTGGTTTTGGAGTAAAAAACCAACTTTTTCCTATGAAAAAGATGGCTTTGACGTGACAAACCAACTATTTCCTAGGAAACAGATGGTTTTGGAGGCGAAAACCAATTCTTTCCTAGGAAGAGCTAAAAAACCATCTTTCGGAAAACTATACGGCCGAACTCCGAAAAGATTGTTTTTTGTTTTTCCTAGGAAAAAATGGTTTTTGTTCAAAAACAAACTTTTTCCTAGGAAGAAGATGGTTTTGGTGTGAAAAACCAACTTTGGTTGTGAAAAACCAATTTTTTCTAGGGAAAAACCAAAAAAACTATCTTTTTGGAGTCCGGCCGTATAGTTTCCCAAAACATGTTTTTTGTTGTTTTTTTTGTTTTCCCGAGGAAAAGTTGGTTTTCACACCAAAGCCATCTTTTTTTGTAGGAAAAAGTTGGTCTCACCACCAAAAACCATTTTTTCCGTAGGAAAAGTTGGTTTTTCAACCAAAAACCATTTTTTCCTATGAAAAACACAAAACCAATCTTTTTGGAGTTCGGCCGTATAGTTTTCCGCAAGATGTTTTTCTTGGTTTTTCCCTAGGAAAAAGTTAGTTTTGGGAGGAAGAGCACAGTGTTGCTGTTAAGCGTGCGCTCACGTCGAAACGTCGAACTTGAACGAGCTGACTGATTTGACTTCGGTAGTCCTTGAGAGATACTGAATCCCACGTTAAGCCTGACAAGGTTGACTGAACACGTCCTCTTGAAATGATAGTTTTATTTCGGTAGTCTATGAGAGATCACAAGTCTATGAGAGATACAGAATCCTGACCTTCCGGAAAAGCTGGTTTGGCACAGTATTTACGATACAAAACGAGGGTAGGTAGTTCTTGGGGAGGTTACCATATACATATATATATATACACACATACTTATACAAATCCAATGCTCTGTATTGTGTATTCTGTGGCACATGCCATATTGTATCATATTAGATTCTGTTATGTTCCGTTGCGTTAGGTTCTTTCGTAATCTATTGTACAAGATTTCATGATATGACAGTCTGCACACCGAGGAGCTCCTCAGAGCAATGTTTTTGAGATGGTCATAATTCTTGCACGAAGGTTTCACCAAGACAGAGCCCTCAAGCAACCGGCTTGAACTGCAGACGCTGCATGGCATGGCATTTGCGGTGGTGACATGTGCTCACATGTTGCCCCTGCATCTTGACTAACATACGCAGCAACACCAACAGTGGACCAACAGGCTGAGCCAAGCTAGCGACATGGCCCATTCTTGCATGTCGAACGAAGACTGTTCGATGGTGGTGCAACGAACAGTTGCACCAACACATGCTTGTTGCATGTTTTTTGCACAGAGGGAGAGGCTTTGCCAGTCTTACTTGAGGCGCAAGCCCAGCGTAACACCACCCGAAGCGTTGGAGCATAAGCAGCCCATGGCGAGCGTGCATGAGGAAGCAGTGACAACTCGTAGTCAGGCCTACGACTCAAGCTGCAGCCAAGCTGGAAATCCTTGCGCCTCACTCCCCTAGATAAGAGATCGGGGGCTAGCTCCTAAGTTTCAAAGACGCCAGGAGTGGTTGCCATGCAAGTTGTGTAGTCCTGACACTTCACATTCGCAACCTCGAAGTACACGAGCCGCCCCCCGAGAATCCTGCAGCGGGTGCCAATGCCACCCGGCACATGCACAAAATGTGTCGTTTCAGCTGGGTTCTGATGAAGTACCACAAGTGAAGTTACCACAAGCAAAACTTCGAGCAAGTAACTAATGTGCTCCCGGCATTGTGGTTACTTCAGTTAGCTGATTGACTTCCTTAAGAACCCAGTTCCTGGTGCACAACCACGTTGGGCCCAGAGAGCCCTCAGGCAGGACAGGACCGGACTGCAAAGGTCATAAGGTCCAGGGTCACAGTTATAGGTTATAGATTTAGGGTTTGTTGTAGCAACTTTGGGTAGATGTGACAGAGCAGAATGAGCCAAGATCCCACAATGTGGGAGTCTTGCATTGCAGCTCCAGGCCACCTGGTTTATCTGAAGTTTCACATGCGGGTTGCCGTTCAAGCTGTGTACTTCTGACACTTCACGTTCGCAACCTCGAAGTACACGCCCCCCGAGAATCCTGTAGCCGGTGCCAATGCCGCCCGACACATGGAAAGAATATGTCGTTTCAGCTGGGTTCTGATGAAGTACCACAAGTGAAGCTACCACAAGCAAAACTTCGAGTAAGTAACTAATGTGCTCCCGGCATTGTGGTTACTTCAATCAGCTGATTGACTTCCTTAAGAACCCAGTTCCTGGTGCACAACCACGTTGGGCCCAGAGAGCCCTCAGGCAGGACAGGACCGGACTGCAAAGGTCATAAGGTCCAGGGTCACAGGTATAGGTTATAGATTTAGGGTTTGTTGTAGCAACTTTGGGTAGATGTGACAGAGCAGAATGAGCCAAGATCCCACAATGCGGGGAGTCTTGCAATGCAGCTCCAGGCCACGTGGTTTATCGCGTGTAATTCTCGGTGGGCGGATCATCTGAACTTTCACATGCGGGTTGCCGTTCAAGCTGTGTACTCTGTACTCCTGACACTTCACATTCGCAACCTCGAAGTACACGAGCCGCCCCCCGAGAATCCTGCAGCGGGTGCCAATGCCACCCGGCACATGCAAAGAATATGTCGTTTCAGCTGGGTTCTGATGAAGTACCACAAGTGAAGTTACTACACGCAAAACTTCCAGCAAGTAACTAATGTGCTGCCGGCATTGTGGTTACTTCAATCAGCTGATTGACTTCCTTAAGACCCCAGTTCCTGGTGCAAAACTATGTTGGGCCCAGAGAGCCCTCAGGCAGGACAGGACCGGACTGCAAAGGTCATACAGCTAACAGTTTTAGGGTTTGTTGTAGCAACTTTGGGTAAATATGACAGTGCAGAATGAGCCAAGATCCCACAATGTGGGAGTCTTGCATTGCAGCTCCAGGCCACGTGGTTTATCGCGTGTAATTCTCGGTGGGCGGATCATCTGAACTTTCACATGCGGGTTGCCGTTCAAGCTGTGTACTCTGTACTTCTGACACTTCACATTCGCAACCTCGAAGTACACGAGCCGCCCCCCGAGAATCCTGCAGCGGGTGCCAATGCCACCCGGCACATGCACAAAATATGTCGTTTCAGCCGGGTTCTGATGAAGTGACGCAAGTGAAGTTAAGCCAAGCAAAATTTCGAGCAGCTAGTGTGCTCCCAGCATTGTAGTTACTTCAAGTAGCTGAATCATTTCTTTAAGAAGAAGAACCCAGCTTTCGGAGATCCCGAGATCTTCGTGCTAGTTATTTGCAAGCATGCTGGTCACAGAGCAAGATAGGACACGACGGGAGAGATGCAAGACCTAGGGTTCTAGGTTTTAGGAGGGTTTTAGGGTTTAGCAGTTTAGGGCTTTGGGTTCAATTCTTGGGTAGACATTGTGATATGCCGAAATATGTAGTGAGCCAAGACCCATAACATCGAGTCCTGCACTGCAGCTCTGGGACACACGGTTTATCGTGTAGTGCTTGACAGCTCTCACTGAGTCACCTTCACATCGAGCGGGGGAGGGAGGAGGAACAAAAGTCAGGTTTGGGATATTTGAGTTTGAGTTGCCCGACGCTCGTCAGCTCTCAATATGCTCCATGAACTTGAAACCTTAAGTGCCCTACATTCACCGTTATTGTAGGGGAGCGCAGCTTACGGGGCATGTGGTTCTTGCGGTCCTTGGAATAGGGCCGAAGGTACATGGCGTGGGGTTGCGTTCTGCGCCCTGAGGTATCTCCAATGCTCGCCAGTCCAGCAGACAAGTGTTTTCGATAAGAAGCGTCGATGGACTGGTGCAGGCCCAAAGGATGCCTGCAGGCCGAGGTAGCGGGGGCAGCATATCGAGACGGATTCATTCAATCTCCAGAACTACACTGCTAGTGTGTAAGGTGTAGTGGCATAGCGTATGCGGTGTTGCCTTTTCTTTCGGCTTGCTGTGCTTTATAGCAACCCCATACAATACAAGTATCACCCTGGCAAAACCCACAGGTTTTGAAGCTTCTCGCACAGCTGTTTTCTCTCCTGAATGCGGCCCCAAATCTGAATCCCAAAGCCTTCCAAAATTCTCCAACCCGGAACAAGCGCCTAATTAAGGCCTAAAGCTGTTAACGCGCCTTCAGCGAAGCGTTGGAGCCAGCGGCCCATGTCGTGCGCCGGCGGGTCACATTGCTTCCGAAGCTAGGCCGGGTTTTGTGTCTGGGGTTTTAGGCCTTTCGTTTTGTGTAAGTGCATGGTCCATGCTTGGCTGAGGCCCTCAGCATGTTGCAGTTGGTTTAGGAAGTTTTCAACCCCAGCCTTCTTCGCAGATCTCAAGCCTAAAGTGCCTAAAGCCTGGACCCCGACCTGCATTTGATTTCCCCTTGCTCAGGCGCCTGACTTCCTGTCCGAGAGCGACTCCTCCCACCAGGCGCCTCCCGCGAAGCGCGGATTCTGCAGCTACTTGTAAGGACGTTTTTGCAAAGCTCGGTCGTCTCCTTTTGCTTGGAGCCACCACAGTTTAGATTCCGAAAGCTGGACCAAAGACATGTCCTCGGACGGGGAAGCTACAGACATCATAGATGGCCAACGCCGCCAGCGAATCCAGCACCATGCTGCTGAGACTAGTCACTGACTATAGTTGACTGGTAGCCATCTTCTAGAGAGCCATGTCTGGCGTCAGCCGCGGAGCGCTGGAGGATCACCTGCGGTCGCTCATCGGTGAGCATCCACGCGACACAGGGCCACAGCTGCTGTGGCGCCTGGAGCGCCAGGGCTTCCCACTGGATCCGTTCCAGGACGCCGCCCATGTACGCGCCATTGCGCGGAAGATAAAAGGCCCTTTGCCAGATCCCGCCGCTGGGCTCAACGGTGCCTTTGACCAGCTTGTCAAGATGAAGGCTGCGCCCGCAGGGCGGCCGGATTTGGTGTCGATGACAATGTCAATGGGCGGAGGGCCAAAAGGTCCAAGTGGCAGCATACGTGGGCGCAAGCAAAGATCTACAGATGGGATCGCTGACTGGCCAGATTACTTCCTAGATGAGTTCGCAGATGTTCACGGGAAGAATCTCGAGTGGTTTTCAGAAGAGAAGAAGGCACTGCCTAGCTCAAAGGGGAAGTCACAAAGAGAGCGCAATGAGCGCCGCAAGGCCAAGCAGCGTGCCAGTGCGTCCTCCGAGGTGGGAGGCCGGGAGTCCACTGAGCCTCCAGCACGGGAGCCCACTCACAATGATGAGCTTTACATTTGGCTGATCGATGCCTATCGGATGCGGTGTCATGACGATTTACAGTGGCGAGGCGGCATCCGCCGCGGCATCTACGAGCAGATGACCCGTGTCGAGAGCACCCGTTGGACGAAACAGGAGTGGTTTCGAAGAAGGCATTGTCCGATTTGGAGCATATGGCCGTGAACGGCGTCCAGTTTGTTGTTGAGCGAGAGACGGATGCTGTGACTGCCTTCCCTACAGCATTGTCAGTTGCACAGGATTCTTTCGTTTACTGCAAGCTTGTCGAGCAACGTGAGAAGTATCCGCCGGTGTTCGACTTTGAAAGGCTGCTTTCGCTCGCAAGGAAGCTGCTCCCAAAGCGATTCCAAAAGGACCACGCCAAGTTCAAGTACGGCGATGAGAACGCGATGACTGCTGACAGGCCTTCTTTAAGACGCTTCGCAGAAAGCATCTACGGCACCACCATCCAGCAGATGCACGAGAAGGATGCGGCCTCACCCGGAGGGCCTGACACAGGCCGCTGGTTTCACCCACAACCCCACGAGTACAATGCGGCGCACCGATACCCGCCGGACGTCTGCCGCCTCTGGGAATCTGTCGAGCGCTTCTTCGAGGCCGGCGTCGCAGGATCCGTGGAGAGCCGCGAGAGCTCGCCTGCTCGGCGCACCTTCTTGGACAACGTGGAGCTGCTTTTCGCAGATGTCGGCGGCATCCAACTTTGGCGTGAACTGGTCGAGTCGTTGGACCTGGTCGGAGACAACTTCGGGCTTCCACATGTCTCGCACTTGGACCAGCACGTTCCTCCAGGCTCGACGGTAGTGGTGAAATCTCTGCGCGGTGTGCAGCCGATTCCTCCAAACTATTGTCGACCAGTGGACCTGAATGGTGCCTTAGGCACACTGCGGAAAGTGGTGCCTGGAAGCAATGGCGGCGAGATCCGCTTCCAAGTCGTGATCGGCGATGGCACGGAAGTGGCTCTCAAGTCCCAGAAGCTGGAGTTGAACATCGAGAAGAAAGGCGAGATGAGCGCTTATGCGAAGATGATGCTCAACACAGCAGGCCGGGGCGAGCTGGCAGCAGACATCGGTGGCTACTCCTCGCTCTCCGAGTCAGAGGAGGAAGGAAGCGCAGCCTCGCGTCCGAGCGCAAGATCGGCCGCCTTTCGTCGGCAGCGAGGTCTCGAAAACATCGGAGAGGCCAGGCGCCTGGAGGAGGGGCGCCACGCAGCGAGGAATCGCATGTATGATTTTGCTGATGCAGAAGATCCCGATCGCGAGCTGCTGGGGAGCATGGTCACCCTGAGAGGTCTGGTCAACAACAGGGACTTGAATGGGCGCAGAGGCAGGGTGACCGCAAAGAAGGGGATGGGGAGGGCCGGGAGGGCGACGAGGCGCGCTTCGTCGTGGAGCTCGACGGGGAGTGCAAGGAGCAGAAGGTGGTGAAGCGCCGCCACCTGCAGTTTGTGGACGCGCGGGAGGCATGGGAGCACGAGCATGCGGCTTCAAGCAGCAGTGCGAAAGGACGGGGAAAGGGTGCGCAGCCGCCTTCTCGGAGTGATGCAGCTGAGCCAAAGCCCGGCATCGGCAAAGAGACGAGTGAAGCGAAGCGAAAGCCAAAGGCGAAGGCCCAGGTGAAAGCCGCGCCCAAAGCAACGGAGCCGGACTGGAAGAAGGTCTTTCCAGCAGAGGACTCCATTCGACTGCGCGACTTGCTGCAGGAGGAGGTCAGCATGGGATCTGGCAGCCGTATTTCAGCCAGGAAGCTAGAAGAGCTCTTGCGTGAGAGGCATTCAGCGCTGCTGGACGTGGCGAAGCGGTACGTAGATGCTGTGTTCAGAAGCCGTAGCAAGAAGCAGGCGAAGCTGGATCGGCATCAGGGCTTGACAGGCCGCACACACTGGCTGGGGCGCTTCGCAGTGCTTGAAAAGCTGGAAAGCGACTTCCGCTTCGACTTCCAAGCCAACGCATTCTGCCGCGGGCACGGCGACGACGGCGCCGAAGGGCGACGATGAGGGCGACGAGGCCGAAGAGCCTGAGCCGGGCAGCGGAGCTGAGGAGGTCGAGGCAGAGATCCCGAGATGCGAGTCTTTCACTCCGATTCCCGAGCCTCCCCCTGTCTCGGAGCCTGGACAGACAGAGGAGGACGTGCCGGAAGAAGGTGATGCCGCGAAAGCCCCGCCAGAACTGCCAGAGGAGCAGAAGTCTGCTGAGCCCGAGGTGTTCGAGCCTGCGCCGGAGCGCGCGGTGCATCGATTCTACGGTTTTGAGGCTGGAAGTATTTTCTTCATTCCTCCCTGTGAGCTCTACTTCACCCAAGACTCCATCAAGTCTGGTTTTAAAGATAACGGTAGTTTTGGCCACAGCTCCGGCTACAGCTCCAGTGACTCACCGGGACCAGCCAGGGACTCTGTGAAGACAAGCTCGGTGCGCGAGATGTTTGATGCAATCCTAGAACGACGAATGCTGAAGCGGGAGGTTGAAATGATGGATGTCGTCTTCCACGAAGGATATTACTACAGCATCTGCAACCGGCGACTGGCCGTCTACTTGTTGCTGTGGCTTTGCGGCCGATGCCCGCGCTTGAAGGTACAGCTTGTGAGCAAAACAGACCGGAAAATGCACTGGGATCGCCGTTTCACCACTGAGTGTGACGGAGATTGGATTCTAATTCGCCAGACGGGGGAGGCGATCGGCCGGCGATTTCAGGACACCACCTTCAAGCATCCGGAATTAACCAGGGCATTAAGCAGAGCTGGAGGCCAGGCCAGGAAGTGAAGTGTGTCTGCACTACTGGATTTGAGTCACTTTCATGACAGCCAGCAGCTTGCAGCCATGAACTTCATTCGAAAAGTGCCTCCTGCATCTACGTGCAAACCAGGGTCGACAAGGCTTGTCGTGTCTTTCGTGCCGAAACGTGCGAGGCCACCCCAAACGAAGCAGACACTCTTGAGTGCATGATTTGTTGAATCATACGTGAGGCCTTGAGGCTAGCTTATGAAGGCGCTTTCGTCACGGATGGCATTGACGTGGTTTGCAGTTGTGTGTGAACTGCTTCCGCAGGACAGTCGACTTTAGCAAGCTGTGACTAAGCTATTTGCGTGATCGTGGTTGTTTGTTTTGGTGGCTTCCTGCTTGCCGTAGAGCTTGTACACGAATTGAATTGGCCAGCTCCTCCTCCTTTGCCTTCGCATACGGTAATCAATCCATCCAGTTCCAGTTCGAACCACCGGAGCTTCGGTTTGGATGTCGAGCTGGTTCGGTGAATCTGAGGTTGTTGCAGGCGGGCTTTGCACCGGGTGTGGCCCGTTTCGCACAGCTCTGACACAGGAGCTGACGGAGGCAGAAGCCACCTGTGGGCTGACGCCGTGCTTCTATGGCTGTGTGAAAGGCCCAGTTCCGGAGTAGTGTAGCTCAGCATCCTCAGCATCTTGGTTGTCGGAAGCCCGCCGCTCCTAGTCCGATATGAATTGACGTGTGAACTTCTGCCGAGGGACAACCACGACAGGTTTATTCGCTGGACTCGCGGCCTTCGAAGGAGGTGGTGCAGTGGTGTCACTGTCTAATTGCATCTGAATATTTTGAAAACTCAGTTTGTAGCGATACCTGCCTTCGCTGCATGTACGGCACAACCGGTTCACCCTGGGCCATGCCGGGAAAAGTATGTCACCGGCAGTCTGTCGTGAAGAAGCTTGGTGCCTGCCCCTGGTCGACTCGTGATTCGTTGCTCGCACTTGCTTGCCGCAGCCCTCGAGGGAGTTTGCTAGCTGCTGGCTGGTGCCATTGTTCATTCGAAGGCATCTCGGCAGATCACCGGTCAGATCGTCGGTGAGCCCAGCATGCTGCAGTCTGTGCAGAGCTGGAACCAAGGCAATGCAATGGGCAGCTCTGAAGATCCTGGTACTCTGCCAGTGCTCTTTGGCGACCACGACCACGCAGACCCAGACCCTGACGACCTCAACGGTGACTGTGACGGTTTCCGCGACATCGTCCGTGACGATTTCCCAGACCTCCACAACCATGGCCACTACGACCTTGAGTCTTCCGAACTACGATGTCGTGGGCTGTGATTTTGAAACCGATACTTGCGGATGGGTAGACAAAAATCAGGCGGGGTCGGGTAGTGGCACTTGCTACTTGCTGAGACATCTCTCTTCTGAAATCGGTAGGCTGCCGAGCTATTGCTGAAGCAGTCGTGCAACCGTGTCTCTTGTTTCGAAAGCCCATTCGATTCGCACTTCAGTACATCCTCGGGAGGCTTGGATGCGGACAGCAGCCGCGCAAAATGGCATGGGGCCATCAGATGTTTTCGATGGCAGCTATTTTCTGCACCTGAATGTTGGCGACCTCAGCGACGGGGCTGGGGGGTTGTCTTGAGTGCCAAGGTGTGAGGTGTGTGTGTGTGTGTGTGTGTGTGTGTGTGTGTGTGTGTGTGTGTGTATGTGCATCGTTAACATACTTGTGCAGGAGTTGGTAAGCCGCATTGTCAAAGCCGGAGCTCGAATCCCCAAAGCCCCAGACGCTGAGGTGCATCTGAGACCCGGCGCCACGATTGCCTTGCAAGGCTGGGCTCACGGCGGCTTGGCCTGGAGAGGGCGTTCCGAGGAAAGGATGTGGGAGATTGGCCGGAAAGGTACCCCTTGTGAAATACATTTCCCTTGTAAGGTCGCTTCCTGCGCATGAACACGTCGATAATCGATGCCTCAATTCCCACGGACTGGATCGGCTTCGAGCCCGAGCTTTTACTTTTCAGCTCCCATTTTGACGGCGCATTTGTAGGCCGTGGCATAGGCATTGAAACGAGACATGCCAATCCAAGCACCACGCGAAGGACTGGACTTGGGAACGCTTCACCGTTGTTGATGCCGGAAACGGGAAGATCGCGCTGCACAACACCTTCCACAACCGCTTCGTGCTCATGAGCAGCACGGGGATGGACACAAGTGGCTTCCGGGTCTCTGTGCTTCAATTCTCGCACAGTAAACCTAAAGCTGAAGACTCATCACTTTTAATCTGCGGACTACATCGCGTGGGAGGAAGCCTTGTGGTTGTGACTGAGGTTGACTTGCTTGACAACCACAAAGTGTACATCAAGCTAAGGAGTTGCTGAACTGGAACGGCTTGACGAGAGCCGGAAAGCCAGAGAACGCCTCGAAGATTTCAACACCTCTCCAACCAATCCTCAAGACTTGAATCCCTTGTTGAGACTTCAGCTTCAAATCCTGCACCCCAAACCCTCCACCTAAACCCCAACCCTGCCCTGCCTCTAGCCCTGAACCCTCCTTCCGAAACCCCATGCCCTAAACTCCCTGAACCCGAAAGCCTCCAACGTCCAGCACTCAACGAGACTTCGAGGCTGCCGATGAGCTTCCTTCAGACGCGATTTGGGAGCGATTCACTGTGGTCGATGCCGGGGATGGCTCCATCGCTTTGCACAGCGGTGTCCACAGCCGCGTCTTGGCAGTTCGATATTCTGAGAGATCGTGATGGTTGGACTTTCGGGTATGCTGTTCGACAGCGCCAGCAGCACTGACCTGAGCCTAAAGAGTCGCACCATGATCTCGTTGGCTGGCAGGTCCAGGCAGCTCTTTTCGTTTGTTTGTTCGGCTGCTGCTCGGAATTTTGCGATATCCCGCATCATAATCAAACTTATTGTTAGCCACCGTGCAGAAGAACTACTAGCTTCTGCTCCAGAACCGGTACGATAACAACACGTTCTGAACCTCTTCAGCCGAAGCTCGGCGATACAGCTTCAGCATGGCTCCCATCTAGAGTTCCCGGTTGGCTGCCAATCTAGCTGTCTAAACCTTCAGCTGGCGATTTTAGGCAGTAACCTGCAACTCCAAGTTTCCGAACCACAAAATCCCAAACCCCAGTCCTAAACCACAAGCTACAAGAAAAAGCCTGAAAGAACCTAGATGCCAAGATCAGTACCGAGGCTTCGTCTCCTTGTCGGATGACGGGATCGTGGGCGTGAGCGAAGAAAGGACTCTTACTGGTGCTTAAGGAGGAGTTGGGGGAGTGGATCTTTCGAACAGTCCTCTTATAATGCCTTCATGGTTAATGCATCCATAGCAGTTCCTTTTTTAACTCGTTCTCATTATCCTACCTCCAGCCTCCGTAAGCACCAGTAAGGAATGCAACGAGTAGGTCCCAAGCAAGGGGTTAGTTCTGATGCCTCGGTAAGGAATGCATCTTTTGGTTGACACGCGACGCGACGGGTGGGAAAATGCCCACACGGGAAGTAAGGAATGCATCAGATCTGCCGTCGGCCATTGAGCGCTTCCGTGTCGTGCAGGTGGGGGGAGGGGCGGCGCGGGGCGGGGCAGGGGGGAGGTCCCTTATGTACAGAATCAGAAGGGGCTTTTTGTATGTCTTTAGTGTCTGATTTACACGTCTTTTGCTTTTTCAGGAGTCATTGTGTTTACAGGCTCTGAAAACGTTTGTTTAACGGAGCTTCACAACGTGTTCTAGGACTTGTTAGGGGCTTTTCTTGCTGGGCCGGATGCCTTTTAAGGCTTGCAATTTCAAGATGCTGCCATCGGTGCTTGTACACTGAACACCTGGACCCTTGTGGACCTGTTAAACCTTTTGCACGGTTATCACAAAAACCGAGTGTATCGACTCACCAAGCCAAACAACCAATGCAATCCGATCATGGATATCCCTAAACCCCCGAGGCTACTACCTTAGACGCTTCCTCCAGCAGTCCGTCAGGTCAAGCCCTACCTGGAGCCTGGTTCCGTAGTAGCCTTGTACTGCACATTCTGGAACCGCTTCCTGCGCATGAACGATCAGGCCGTGGACTCGACTGCTTGTGTTGTTAGCTTTAGGTTTCTTTTCTGGGGTTCGGAGTAGGGTTGGGTCTTATTTAAAGTCGGATTTTAAGGGTTTGTTCAGGTCTTGCCATGAGTTGCAGGAACCGTTTTTTCCTAGGGTTGCCGGGCTTCGAGGTTGTGGAGTGTGGGACGCGAGCCGGGGACAAGATGTTCAAACTGACAAGCTGCAGTTTGGGCTGCAGGTTTTGGGTGTGTGTGCCGTGCTGTGATTCGGAGTCACTCGGGAGTCGCGATCATGACCTTTACCAATCTAAACTGTCCACGTTTGAATGACTGGGAGACCGAGAGTGCGAGAGAGAGAGGGAGAGAAAGTGAGACAGCGGCTGAGACAGAGAGGCAGACGCAGACGAAGAAGAACGACAGAGCGAGACACGGGCGCAGATGCAGACGAGCAGAGTGAGGCAGTGGCAGATGCTCAGCTCCAGACCGCCAACCAGACAGTGGTTTCATCGGCAATCCTAATCCCTGAACAGTGAATGTCCCACCGTCGTGAAACCTCACAATGTTCCGACTTGATTCGCTCAGGCGGACATGGATAGCGCTCCATCGGCTGCGGCAGGTATCACCCAAATTAAGAGTTCAACTATAGGGATTTTGACAGACATCCGGTAATACGAGAACTTAGAAGCACAACCGGGCAGAAACACAAGCAATAAGGCACGGTCGCGCTCGCTAAAGAAGGTTGTTGAGCTTCTTTTTGACAACAGCGTCACGAATACACACTCCTGAACATGGCCTTGTGGTAAACACGACCGGGATGCCCCTACTATCCAGGAGGCTACGGCCAGGCCGGCAACGGCTTCGACGGCGACGGCGGCTACGGCCAAGGCGATGACGGCGATGACGGCGACGGCGGCGGCGACGGCCCTTCCACTGCGACTGGTACTGGCTTCGGCTACGGCGGCGGCTACGGCTCTTCCACTGCGACTGGTACTGGCTTCGGCTCTCCGGTTGGTGCTGGCGACGGTCCTGGCTACGGCGGCGGCTACGGCTCTTCCACTGCGACTGGTACTGGCTTCGGCTCTCCGGTTGGTGCTGGCGACGGTCCTGGCTACGGCGGCGGCTACGGCTCTTCCACTGCGACTGGTACTGGCTTCGGCTCTCCGGTTGGTGCTGGCGACGGTCCTGGCTACGGCGGCGGCTACGGCTCTTTTACTGCGACTGGTACTAGCTTCGGCTCTTCTACTGTGACTCGTACTGGCTTCCGCTCTTCCACTGCGACTGGTACTGGCTTCGGCTCTCCGGTTGTTGCTGGCTACGGCGGCGGCTACGGCTCTGGTACTGGCTTCAGCTCCGGCTCTTACGGTCTTGGCTACGGCGGTGGCTACGGCTTTTTCACTACGGCCGGTCCTGGCTTCGGCTCTGGCTACGGCGGCATTGGAGGTCCTGGCGGCCCCCCCCCCCCCCCAATTGGTGGCTACGGCGACCAGGAGCAGTTTTGCAAAAAGAGACAAAGAAGGCAAGAGAGTTTTCTGCCCTTTGCAGAGGACTCGCTTCCAGATCCTGAGAGCTGGGAGCTCTTCACAGTTGTCGATGCTGGGGATGGAAAGATCGCGCTCCACAACGCTGTGCACAACCGCTTTGCAACCTGGCTTTGGGGATTCCTGGTTCAGTTACACTAGAGTCGTTTACCAATTCGTCTTGGTAGTAGTGACCCAAGCCAAAATCGCACCTAGGAGCTTGTTTGATAATGGCGAAACAGTACTGAAACACGCGGGGGAGGGGAAGGCCCCCCCCCCCGTAACCAGCACACGAATGACTGATTCAGAGAAAGGCAAGAAGTGGGACCCCCCACCACGGTGGCTTTGGCCCCAAAGAAGCGCCCCTCTTCCCGCCTACCCCTGAAGGTCCTTTGTCCAGAATGTTTAGAATTACAACGAGATTTCTGCTTCTTGCGAAAATCGCAACATAGGCCAGCATTTAGCCAGGACAGCGGGTTGCCCCGGCTAGCCCGAAAATGCAAATGCGCACCAGGAGTGTGTGACTTGTACATATGCTATGCTACATAATTACGCCAAGCATGAGCCACGCTCGAATGATTCGCGGGGCTGTGCGGCAATGGATCCGATTGACGAGGCTGACGAGGCCCTGCTACGCTTACTTTCACTAGCTGATTGCATCATCGAAGATGGGCCATGTTGCACTATGATTGGGCATGCAAGGTGAGGATGAACGGCGAGGACATGGAGACCAGTGTCTCGAAGGCCAGCAGTGACTTCCCTGTGTATTCCGCCGAGGAGAGCTTTGCAGTGAGGTATTTCCCGAATCCAGGCTGCACTTTGAATTTTGGGTTTGGGGTTTGATCGAATTCGTTACAAACATATGTATGTGTTTTCTGTATATATATATGTATATATTTATACATATAGTATGTATACACTGATACATGTAGTAGATAGGTCTACAGATACCTATGTGTATATCAAATATGTGTGTTTATATACACATGAGTATCTGTTTTATTTATGTGCGTATGTGTATGTGTGTATGTACTTGTATATATATATGTATATATATATATATATACACACACACATGCTAGACACACGTGCGTGCTTCGTACGCACTCAGTGTCTGCATCACGGCGACGACTTCTTCGCATATCCCATTTCGGCTAATTTTCGTGCCAGGTTAGGTTACCAGAATTTACCACAAACCCCTGAACCCTCCCTGAACTCAATCCTAAACCTTAAACTTAAACCCTAAAGTCAGCTTCTTTCTAAGGGCTTCTTTAAATGGGTACTATAGGGGCACTATAAGTGTAGATTTTACCCTGCCTCCATTGCTATTCCTATGGTCCTTAGCTATGTCTTTACGCGATTGCACTTGGCCCAAGTCCCCCGTGGAAAAAGGTCACAAGGGTTGACTGACCGGTAACTAGACGTGCCAAGCTGGTAGCCTGGGAAACTTCAGGTTATCAGCCGTAGTTAGCTCCGTAATGGACATCGTGCCGTTTGCAACGGCCGCGGGCAACAACAATGACGGTGGTATTGGTGGTAGAACGGAGCAGGAAGCGAACCAGTACTTCTTGCATTTGTTGCAGGAGAATACTCAGGTGAACTTGTTCCTGAATGACCCTCGCATTCAAAGTGCCTTGGAGCTTCGCGCGGAACAACGACATCGATTTGCATTGGACAACGTGTACGCCGAAGCCAACGCATACATTGCACACCTAGAGGCAACAGCGGATGCGAATCATCGTCAACAGCTAGCATTTGTGAGCCAATCCACACACCTGTTGGTGGGACAGCTACACAATGAAGTACGAGTGCTAGGGACAATCGCCCGAGCAGAACGACAATCAGCCAATGAGCTGCAGGCACAGCTGGCACGCGCACAAAGGGAAAGTCATGATGAAAGGTCTATGGCCATGCAGTTTGATGCACATCGGTCCGAGCTGGAAGCAGCAGCGCGCATGCTCACTGCGGAAAACAAACAGCATGAACGCCGTTTCGCGGAATTGCGCTCGAGTATCGAAGAAAACCACAGTGAGATGATTGCCTTTTTAGGGTCTGAGTTTGAGGAAAAGCTTCAATGGGAAGAAAACGAGTACTACCATAGGCTAACCTCTGAGGCACAGCAGTACGATAGCTTGGTTGATGACCTGCAGGACAGGAACGCGGAGCTTATAGCTGAGGTCGACTCACTCAGGACTGTCTTGTCGACAGCGGAGAGTAGCCCACCGCAAGGTGGTGCCGTGCCGGTGAAAGTCGATCCCAGTGAGAGCTCCAAGCTTCAACCAAGCCCACCGCAAGGTGGTGCCGCAGCGCCGCTTGTTCAGGGTCCTAGCCATTCATGGATTCCGACCCTTCCGAACCCCAGGGAGATTCCTGTGTCGCTTCGGACGGTTTTGGGAAGGACCCAACGGTATGACATTGGTGAGCCTGAGGATTCCAAGGCCCACAATGTAGCGGTATCTGCTGCTGAACAGAGTGATAACAAAGAACCGGCAGAATCTACTGAAAACAAAGAACCTAGCGTACTTCTCGCTGAAGCACTCAAGTCGGTTATCCAGAAGCCTGACGATGACAAACCCAAGGCTAAGGAAGCTGAAACGGTGAAGCTACCTGACTTCCCTAACCCGGAGACTTACAGGAGCTGGAAGATCACAGTTAGGGAGGCCGTTCGGGCAGCATCGGACAGACCCGATGAGGCATTCAAATGGGTTCAAGAGGTTTACTCCAGGGACGCCGATCCGGAGAAGTTGAGGGACACGGGTAAATTCCTCACTTTGGATACGAAGATCCTTTCGGCGCTTTCGAGGGTTGCTAGGGGTGATCTTGGACGACAGATCATTAACTACAAGGAGTCTGAGGCAGCTGCTGGTAGGGCCGTTCGTGGTAGACAAGTTCTACTGATGTTCGAACACTACTTTAAGACCAACGAGGAAGCAGGCTCCCTCTACTCTGTAGAAGATCTACTCAAGGTGCAGTTGAATGGTGATGACCTTAGCACTTTCATTCACAATTGGCAGTCGGTCATCGCGGGGTTGAATCACCAACCCGAGGAGACTACACTGAGAGATATTCTACTTCGTCAGCTTCGCAATGCTAGCAAGCTCA